>CM062820.1:865225303-865513000 GCA_031772625.1 Pinus tabuliformis
CTCCAAGTGGAATCAAGAACTATCATAGGGAAGACACTAATCAAATCACAAGCTGATTCATCTCCCTTGTAGACATATATATGGATCCCTCATCCCAGAGATCTAGAGGCTGGAATTTTGCTTCTTGTAAGGAATTGTTGTTGGTTTCTTGAGGCAACATCATAGTGTTGGGTGATCTAAGATTTTCATGAGGTGAAGAAGGGCTTACTTATTGAGAGGATGATGCTGGGTCAGAACAATTGGTTGTAATTCTCTTGGCTCTTTCTTGATTATCAATAAAACTATTCAAGTTTTCCTCCATACACTTGTGTGATTGATGTTTTATGCATTTGTGTGGTTAATATACATCTGATCCTATATTGCTTATGATAATAGATCCATGTTCTCGTATAGTGTTATGATTCTTTGATTCTACAGGTATTTTGTGAAGCTGGGCACGAAAACAAGTAGAAAAGGACTATCAGAAGAGAGAGGAATCGAGCAAGGAACCAAGTGCAAGACAGAGGTTGGCCTCCTTTATTCTTCTCCCATCTATCTTTCATAAAGGAAAACGAAAGTATTTTTAGTTTGTTTGTTTCTAAGTATCTAGCAACCTTAGTGGGATTAGTAGTTCTGCATAGACACTATTCCCGGTAACAACAACCATTACATCATTGGTTTCATTGACTACTACAATGGGGTGGAATATCCATCAAATGGATGTTAAGACCGCATTTCTAAATGGGACCATTGATGAGGAAGTGTACATTGAACAACTTAAAGGATTTTAAGTGAATAACAGGGACTCTCATGTTTGCAGACTCAAGAAGGCCCTATATGGATTGAAGTAAGCATCGAGGGCATGGTATGTAAGAATGAACGCATATCTTATTAAAATTGGGTTCATGAAGAGTATTATTGATCTAAATATATATATCAAAGTCATGTTTAATGAGCTCGTGATTATTCTACAATATGTGGATGATGTATTCATCACTGGTGTAGAATGAAGAATTCAAGAATGCAATATGTTGGAAGTTGAATTTGAGATGAAGGATCTAGGATTTATGCATTACTACCTAGGTCTAGATGTATAGCCAAGACTTGGGGAGATATTTTTGGGGCAAGGAAAATACATCATCGAGTTATTGCAGAAATTTGGGATGATGGACTCCAAGTTGATGATTACTCTTATGATCACCAACCTCAATAAGTTGAGGAGCTCCAACTCTAGTCTCAGGGATCCTACCTCATATTGACAGTTGGTGGGTTCCCTGATGTATCTGGAAAATACTAGGCCAGATATATATGTTGTAGTAAAAATTCTTAGTCTGTTTTAGTTGGAGCCTCATCATGATCACTAGATAGATGCCAAACATATATTGGGGTATCTTCGTGGCACTATAAATCATTGCCTAAAGTATGATAGTAAGGAATTCAAACTAATTGGCTTCATAGACTCTTATTAGGGTGGTAGTGAGACTGATGGAAGGAGCACTACCAGAGGACGCTTAAATATGGGAGCTGATATGATCTCATGGATGAGTAGGAAGAAATATATCATTGCATTGAGTAGCACTGAGGTAGAATATGTGGTTGCATGTGAAGTAGGAAAAGAGGTTGTTTGGTTAAGGAAGCTTCTAACATATTTGTTTAAGTATTTGGTTCTTACTATGATTAATTGTGATAATAAAATTCGTATCAAGATGTTTGAAGATCCTGTGTTTCGTTTGAGGATGAAACATATAAATAATAAGTTCCAATTTATTAGGAACTTGGTGTAGGATGGGATCGTGAAGTTAGAGTATGTTCTGACTAATGAATAGGTAACTAACATGCTGAGAAAGGCTCTTCCTAATAAGAAGTTTGAATATCTAAGGAACTTGCTGGGTATGGCAGATATTGGTGATTGTATTGATGATAAGGAAATGGTAGAGATTTTTTGAGGCTTTATGAGTGAAGCATTGCTTGGGGAGACATCAGGTCAGCACTCTGTGTTGATGTATGGATCTTGGAATTAAAAAAGATGGTGTTATTTATTGAGCTCTATTTTGTATACCCACTTGTATGTTTGGGTTGGTCGTTAGCATGTAAGTCTGATGGTAACTAGAGGGGATGAAATCTTGATTCCACCTTTGGTCCCACTTGGATAGATTTCCTGGTCAAGGATCTAGTCCATGGCATTGCGGTGCCTAAAAGTTCTTCATGTTTTCATATAGTTTGATATCTTGCATTGCATATCTAAATTATGAATACCTCCCTAGTTAAGAGGGAGTGTTAGAAAATGTAACTATGTTCTGTCTTCAATAATGTACTTGAGTTGTTATGTAATGAACTTGTTAAAAGAATAAAGATAATTATTTTTATTATTGTAACAATGAATTTTTAAAGCATGGATTTCATGCTTGGTTCATCATTATATTAATCAAAGTCCCCATTGTGGACTTCTAGGATTAATATTGAGTTTATAGAGTCATTGTGCATTCAAAAAGACCTTTCTTGGGCATTCGAATCATGTAAAAAGGTTTTGTGTCAAGTCAAATATGAATTATGTACCCTCCACATCATGTCGGCCTATGGACCCCCATTCAACCAACAAGAAGCATATGTATTCAAGGAGGTCGAAGTCATTTGGATCACTCAGTCTCAAGCAAGTTCGATATCTCAAGAAGAGATGGAGAAGTGCGATATCTATTGTTGGGAAGAAGAAAGAAGTGAGAGTTTGGGGAAGTCCCTAGAAAAGGAGAAAATCAAACTTTTGGTGCCTCTCTCTCCCTATTTCGTGGTCTAGGTTGGGAGATCGAAATCTCCTAATATTTTTCTATTGTCGGAAGCTGCATGTTGCCAGAAGTTGTTTCCTAGTCAAAGTTGCTAGAAGGGGTCGAAGATCTGGGAGGCTGACATGGTGTGGAGGAAATTTCTGGTCATGGTCTAGGGTAAATAATCTCAAAGAATACTATTTAAAGCAAGAATTATCTTGACTGTGTTTTCCCCTAGAGGGGGGTTTTACCTTGGCATGTACCTCTATCTTGCGTCTCTTGTTTTGTGATCTTCATACATGTATAATTTCTTGATGAAAGATAATATAATAAAGAAGTAAAAGAATCCAACACACCCACAATTAATTATCAAGAAAGGAAAATCAAACCCTAATGTAATATCTTCGATTTTCCAACAATTACTCAAAATTGGCAAAAAAATTGTAAATATATAAAAAATTAATTTGCATCCAAATTATAAATTGTTAACAATTTTAATTTAATATCAGAAAAGAAGAAAAAATCATGTTCCAATGCAAAATTGCAGGGGACACAATTCAAATAGTCTCCCATGGAGGAATACCTAAAGCTTTCTTTCAAGCACGAATATCAAGCTATGGTTGAATGGAGGACAAGCTTGGCATCTTCATAGTCTTCTAGCATCGAACATAACACTGAGGAAAATAAAAGAAATTAATATCATTTATAAATAATTACTTGTACAATCTATTGGTTATTATATGTTGCCACAAAGTAATGTTCTTGGTTGTAAAAAGCAGGCAAGCAATATACAACACATGAGCCTACTGATGGTGGAGTGCATGATCTTGAGACTGATGTTCAACTTGGTACTAGAGGTATTTCATGTGTTGTGAAAAAAATTGTAGTTTGGAATATAATTAAATTTTTTTAAATGCAAATGGTGTATTAATTATAACACTTCTTGTTTCTACACTATAGCATGTATAGGAAGTGGCCAAAGAAGAGGAGGAACATACAACCACATCCAAAAGTATTATGCTTCCCTCCACTACCAAATTAGGTAAAGAACACTATACTACTCTTTTTATTAATAAATTGTAATAATAATAACTATAAATATGAATTTAACATTTCTTTCATATTAGAGTTGATGCGTAGCCCCACTTGCAACAACATAGTCGTGCGACTAGGTTAGCAGCAAGACATATTACACCAGATACCACAACAACTAAAGGGTGCCAAGATCAAGATGTCCTACCTACTTACATGTTAAAAATGAGAAAGAAAGTTGATAAAGAATGATTGAACTTTTTTATTTAGAGCCTGTTTTTTTGAGTACCACATTTTTGACTGAGACATTAAATGCGTCATGGCATGTGCACATGTAACTTTAGACTATCTTACTAAATGTTGTGATTTTTCTATTGTAGAAAATTAGAATGGTTTTGTTTCATATTGTGTAAACATTGTTTTTTTATACAAGGAGGGTGTAGAATACCATATATTTGATAAAGTCATGGTATAAGTCAACTAAATTTGTTACATAAATCAAGAGACTATAATCATATTCCTGTGTTAAATTAAGCCTTTACACAATTTTTTCCCATGATAATTCAACCATCTACTAATTTGTATGTTTATCCCACAACACCATACACTACCACACTCCTAATTTAGGTGCTAGCTACTCCTACTTCAATTCCTAATCACAACAATTTGTGATTATGATTACAATTTTACATATGTGTGTAATGTCCATGGTGGGATGTATGAATCATCATCCCCAAATTTCCCATCGAAAATTATAATAACCTTGAATGGGCTAGCACTCATCTATCATCATCATTGCAAAATGACCCGACAGATGAAATTTACCATGTTTTTCATCATCACTTCACACTATCTCATGGATGACCCTTTCTACAGATTATATGCATGAATTTATGGAAGGCCATCCCCTCTACCTATCCTATGATTGATTGTGACAACAAGTGAATAAAGGAAAATTGACAGATCTTTGTTGACAATATACCCTACTTATAAATTTTACTTTGTTCAGCTATTCTTACAATCAATCATAGGCTGGGTAGAGAGGACGGTCTGCCAAAAATTCATGTATATAATATGTAGAAGGGGTCATCTATCATTGCTTATTGAATTGCTCATTTTAGTGATAGTTGTTACAATAGTTTGAATGAAGGTCATGAGATTGGATTCCTGATAATTGATTTTCTGAAGTATTATTTGTTTTGTCGTTTCCTATGATTGATAAATAATTGTTAAGTGTCTGATTTGATATTTCTTTCAACATAATAATTTCTACTTTGAAGTGTTGTTCCTTTATTATAATTGTAGTTTCCTAGAAAACAACTTGTGTTCAGAAGAATTGTTTTAATATTTGTAGTAGAAGATTCAATTATTTGGTCTTAAAGTAGCTTTGATTGTTTATGTTTGAATTCTTGAGGTTGTGAATAAGATGTTCTTTTGGGAAATCCTAACCATTCCTTGTATTTTACATGCATTTATCTTTCAATAGGGCTAGACAAATGAGATTATATTAGCACTATTCTTTTCACATACTGTGTGGACAGCCTTAAAAAAACTAAATGAGTTATGGGTTGACAATTTAATGAATGGAAGTCAATTGATATTTTTAAAGAGCAGCTGAGTAACCCAACATTTTGGTGTCATTACCGGGGAGGTTATCAAAGAATTGTTAATTGTATCCCTGTAGGGTTGAGTATTAAATATAGAAGGTAAGAACCTGCACATGCACCAAGTAAAAATCTTGTGCCAATGACTGCCCTCAACTAATACTTTTAGATTGTTTAGTGTGCATGACTAGGAAAACTCCTAGGACTATAAATCAAGTAGTTATAGATTCAAAACCTATCTCAAAAACCATGAAAATTCAAGGTCAGACTAGACTTGGAGGAAATACCTTTATAAATGAAATCATTTTCCACTCGAAGTATCAAGTGTCGGTAGGTCCTTGAACAACATCTGGGAAGGGTTATGTTATTACCCCTCAAGAAATAGGATCATCTACTATAGCTCATTCTAAGATTCATGACAAAACTATAAGGTTTTAGAAAAGTTTCCAAGATACATCCATTAATAATCCCAATCCTTCTAGTAAAGGTGAGGGGAATTATATTAATTTAAGGGAGGTGGAAGGTGAGACAAGTGAGCTACATCCACAAGTTTTTGAGTTAGAATTTCCAGTGACACCTGTTGTAAAGGAAGAATTTGAAATTCCTGATTTAAATAGTGGTTTGAGACCTAATCAAAACCTGGAGTTTAGCCAATATAAAACTCTTCAGATAATACCTCTTGACCACGAGATCCCTGAAGGTTACTATCATATTTTTTACCAAATGGAAAACACAACACTAGAAGCATAGATTTCGACCAGAGAATACCATATTGTCAACACACAGAAGAATGCACCAATGAAAGCCATCCTATTACATAATCTTTCAAATTTTTATGGAATGGCTTCTAAGGACCCTGATGTGTTTCTATTTAAATTTGATGTCTTATGTTGAGGTTATGACTATACCACTGACCCTCAAAAACTGAAACTATTTCCTTCCACCTTAATGGGAGCAACTCTACGTTGGTTTAGGGGGTTAGGAGGAGGTACCATAACTTCGTGGGATTAGATGAAAAATACCTTCCTCACTAAATACCAGGATTATTGTCGGTCTAGGATTTTGAAATAAGAAATATCTAAAATGACGTCCAAATAAGATGAGACTTAAGAGGAATACGTTAAAATATTCCAATATAACCCGCAAATATCACCTTATACCACTTTACCTAGATAAATACTAAAAATTGATTTGATTAGAGGAATGAAATATGAATGTATAGAAAAACTTAATTTAATGGGAAAAGGTGATATTTCTAAGGAAAAATATGGTGACATCGTAAAAATATGTATCAAGTGCTCGCATGGAAGTACATGAACCAAATTTGGGATTCGGGACCCTCTCAACAGAACCAACAAAGACTACAGGAGGAGGAGTGGCTTGTGCAGGAATTGGTAATCTCCTAGAAGTCTTTAAAACTGATATTTTGAGTATGTTAACTACATAGTTGGATGTCATATAGGTAAAGAAAAAACAAGCAGAGGAAGAACATGCCTTAGTTATTTTATGCCCTCATTGTCGAAAGAAGCATAGCCACAAGGAGCGCCCACTGCACAGAGTTGAAATATGTTCCATATGAACTAGATATCACTCAATCGAACATTGTCCCTCACTCCCTAGACTGAAAGCTATATTCAAGGAGGCAGAGGAAGATCCTGAGCCAGTGTATCTCATGGCATAATGATGGCACTGGTAGACACACCCTCCAAGTATGATCCAATATCTTTCTTTGTTTCATTCTAGATAGTATATCCATCAACAATTCCTGTACCACAGTGGAAGGGCCAACAACCTTTTAATTCTACATGGAAATATCAATCATACCCTATACCCCCATGGAACAATTATCCATTTACTGGACCATCATGACCTAATCAACAATATTCTACATCTCCTTGGAAAGACCCATCGAGTAACTTGTACTCGTCACATTGGGAAAATTCACCTACATAAGGACCAATGTGGTCTCAAAGTTGGAAACACCCCATGGGATCAAATAATCCACCTATTGGGTCATTTCCTTAGTCAAAACCACCATTACAAACTCTGCTCCAATTACCCTCAAATGTTCCATCTCCATCGCGTCCTCAGCTACCTTCCCAGTTGAATCCTAATCCTAATAATAGATTTGTCTAGTATTTGGAAATTGTTGAAAATCCACATTATGACTCTACTTCTTTTAAATGTAACAAGTTGTGGTTAAGATATGGACAAATGATATTTCCATAAGATGGCATAGGAAATCAAGAGCAGGTAGATAATTAAAATTTTGTTGAAAAGAAACCCTTAATAGAAAACTTTTTCAATGTAGACCTCACGAATAAAAAGGCTTATGAGGATCGGTACAAAAAATTTTGTTAGTTCAGTTTTGTAGCTCTCTCATTATTTTCCCTCTCTCATAATCTTGGATATTTAGATTTTTCTTGGAGCACTCTTGGAGGGTGTGGCACACTTGGATTTTTGGAGAAAGAAGGCGAAAGAAGACCAGGAAAGCACAAGAGGACAGTAAGACCAGTAGTTACAACATGTTTTTCCTTATAGGTACCAAGTTGCATGTATGTTTTCCTCACTAGTTTTGGCATGCATGGAATATGAATGTTGTTTATTGGTCATGTTCTATCATTAGCATGGAGGATGGCTAGGATTGATAGTGGATTTGACTAGCCTTTCCATTTCCTAGATAGCCATGGTGATTGTGGATTTATTTCCTTACTTTATTTTGGTTGGTTCTCATGTTTCCTTAGCCTGGGTTGAGTTACTAGTCTTGGAAACCCTGGTTGGAAAGACAATCTAGAAGCCCTATAACAACTTGGGTTGAGTTACTAGTCTTGGAAGCCTTGGTTGGACAAACGATCTGGAAGCCTTTGGTGGGTTGAGTTAATAGTCTTGGAAGCCCTAGTTAGACAAACGCTATGGAAGCCTGAGATAAGTTATGGGTTGAGTTACTAGTCCTAGAAACCTTGGTTGGACAAACACTCTAGAGCTTTAGAAGGCTTGGATAGAGACCAATCTGATGATGGTTTTGTGATGTCTGATTGTGAGGTGGAATGGGTTGAGGTGGATAGCCTTTGGAAGCCTGGATGGTTTTGGATTGATGTGTTCTATGATATCCCACATTCATGTTTGGAATATGGCATGAGGGTGAATCGCTGAAGAGAGATTTGGGTCAACCATTTTATGGTTAGGTGGAACATGGAAGTCCCATCTTGGGTTTGGATTTTGCATCATCAATATGAGGTTATTTATCCTTGTATCTATATGAGTATTATACTATTTTATGTGTGGATTATATGGTGGTGATTTCCTTGGTATTTTTTTAGCTATCATGTTGGTTACGTATATCTTTTATGACAATAGCTATGTATGTCTCTCAACATGTTTCTACTTGTAAATGAATGAACAATGTATCTATGACATAATGCATGAAATGGAAGTTAATGTGTTGAGGCATCAATGTTTCTTAGCCATTCTCATTTAAGTATGAGACCCCTATGCTTATATTTTTTATTTAATCCTCCATAATACATATTCATGATATGTTTGATGAAATGCTTGTCATGGATAGTAGGGGTCTAGTCAAGGTCTTGTTCAAGTAATTGTATTTGTACTATCATTTCCCTATTATCTTAATGTTTTGAAGTTGTCATTCAATTCTGAGTAGTGACCTAGGCTCTGGGCTAGAAAAAGTGACTCAAACCTCGGGAACATTGGCACAACACTGAGAAAAATAGTCCTTGTATGTTGGCATGCCTTGTCATGAGAGCGTCTAGAGCCTCCTAAACGTTGGTAGGCCTATAGCATGGGAGAATCTAGGGGTCAAGGTTTCCAAAATATTAGTGGGACCTAGGGGCTGGTTGGTAGAAACATTGGATTGTTCCTAAGGGTCCTAATGCTGATGTCAAAGGTTTGTATAGTGTGTTTTTGTAGGTTCCACTTCCTTAATGTGACTTAGGAGGTCGACTCATATCATAGTGGCCTCTGATTGCATGTTTACCCCGATTGGCCATTTAATTAGGTAGATGTGGAGGAGGGTGTTGCAGAGTGGTATCATAGAATGGTTCACCCATCGAACTAGATGGGTTGGGTGTGTTGCTCATGCATTCATGTTGGTTTCATGTGTGTCTCTTATGCTTGTATTCCATGTGCTTTTTGCATTTGCGTGGTGTTAATCATGGTTGTAGTGATATTGCCATGTGGAATTTGATGGTGTTGTTGTGAGATGCATCGTTATGAGTGTATGACTGGTTACATGTTGTTACATGTCGCTTACATGTTTCATACTTGTATAATTGGTTACATGTTGCTACCTGTTGTTACAAGTATTTTTATTTTATACCTGATTATATATGTTTATGTGTGTGTGGACCATGGTTATGCTCGTGTGTTGTTTGTATGTATGCTAGTGTATCATCTACATTTATGGTTGTGCATTATCCATGTACATTAGTAGGGTTGATGTCACCATGCATGAGGTCATAGTATATGTGGTTGACATGGTCATGCATCGATGGCTGGACTCTGTCTAGAATGATGGTTGCATGGTTATATGCTTATGTGTTATGTTTATATATGCTATCATGATTATGTTATACATGTATCATGATGATTTGTTGATATTGCAGATGAGGTATCCTCCCCAAACTATAGTAAGTTACATTGTTTTATTATGATTTGGTTTAGCTGACATGATATACCTTGCAAGAAGAAATATCATATGGCTAGCAAGATGGTAGACTACAATGACTCTTCGTATGGATCAGATGAGTAGTATGGTGTTGGGAATTCTTCCAATTTGGTAGGTACACTGAGGAGATTAAAGGAAGAAATAAGGAATTGTAAGGAAGATAATGACATAATCATATAGGAAAAGGAGAAGCTAGCAGAGGTAAATGTAGTGATACTTCAAAGTTTCTCAGATTTGCAGTGACATGGACTGCTGTGGATCATCCATGAGCAAGAGGAAAAAACTAATGGGGCATATGGCAGTAGGTTGGATGGTGGTCACGGGTCAGATAGGGATGACATGGTCATAGATGGCAGATTTTTGGACACTCTAGATATGAGAGGGGATAGACATAAGTACCATTCTATTTCTGGTTTTAACAGGCATGATGATTGATATCATTATCATCCTCACAGGAGGAGCGATAAGGGGTATTTCTTGGATTAGTTTAAGAAAGAAAATCCACCTACATTTGATGGAGAGGTGAAGAAATTGTAGGATGTAGAGACATGGTTGCTTGGTATGAGGAAGTTCTTCAGGTTGCATGACTATTTAGAGAACACTAAATCCAGAGTAGATACATTCAGTCTCAAAGGTAAAGTAAACATTTTGTGGGAAGATGTGAAGAATTTCATAGGTATACATGAGGAAGACTTGACTTGGATTGAGTTTCAATGGCTATTCAAGAAGAATTATCTATCAGAGAGATACTTTAATGACAGGGAAAAACAATTCTATGAGCTAAAGATGGGATCTATGAGAGATGATGAGTACACTAGCAAGTTCTTGGAGCTACTGAGGTATGTACCTTACCACAAGGAGGAGATGGCCAACATTCAAAGATTCACTAGTGGGTTACCGATGGCATTCAAAAATAGAATTAAGTTCGATGAGCCTAGATCATTGGAGGAGGAAATATGAAAGCTAAAGCATTGCTATGACCAATTGAAGCTTAGATATGAGACTAAACCAGAATGGAAAGGTAATGTGAAGAACATAGTAAAATGGGACAAGAAGCGAGTAATACCTCAGGGCATAGGTAATAAAGAGAATGCAACGCCATCAAATAAGATTAATGCATTTGAAAGAGGACAAGGATCTCAATCAGAAAAACAGAATAAGGATGCAGGCTGGAAGCCTATAGAGTGTTGGACTTGTGGCAAATATCATCGTAGGAGCGATTATCCATAGTATAAAGCTAGTAGGACTCGGATATATAGTGCCCAGGAGGCACAAACTGTTGGGGACGTTGGTAAAAGCGTTCCTTGTATTTATGCAGCATTGGATAACAAACAGGTAGACCATTAGGAATATATCATTGAGATGAAAGGTAAGCTTTGTGATTAAGTTATTTCTACTTTGATTGACCCTGGATCTAATTATCGTTATGTTAGTCTTAAATTTGTGGATAAGTGTGGTTTGAGTAAGGAACTTGTGGAATCTTGGTTAGTGTAGTTAGATACAGGTACAAAGAAGCAATTTCACCATTGGGTAAGAGCTTGTGCATTTGATTTTAATGGTATGCCTATTGTAGCACATTTGAATGTATTATCATTCGGATCATACAATATGTTGTTGGGCATGGATTGGTTGTACCTTCATAGAACCAAGGTGGATTATTATGACAAGGTGATTGGTTGCTTGGATGACAATGGAGAACCAAGAGTCTTATAGTTGTTACTAGTTAGGATGGTAACAACTATGTAGGTAAAGATCAGTCACGGGAAACAATGTATGTTATTCGCAATGAAAATTTCTAGTGACAAAGGTAAGGAAGTTGAGGGTGCAAATGTTTTGAGAAGGTACCCAGTTCTATAGCAGTTTCGGGATGTATATCCTGAGGACATTTTAGAGTTTCCACCTCTCAGGGAGGTTGCAGAAAATTTATACAAACTTGGCTCTGATACCATGTAAAAAATCTGTTGTGTAGGTTAACCTGATAATGCAATATAAATCAAAGCATAATACTATAAACTACTTCTACTATCAATTTGTGGAAGCTTAAAGATCAAGTTGAACAATATAACTAGAAGAAGAAGAATCAATGCACAATGCACATGAAAATACTTTGGGGAAAGCCTCAGCTAAAAACCCCACTATCTGTATTGTCATACAAGGTGGAAATACATAGGAATCATACAAAGCCTTAGCTATCACATATAGCTAGCTCTCAGTATAATCCTCACATATGCTCACAGGAAATACTGGCTTCTCACAAGCATTTCTCTCTACCCTCCAAGCTATTATTTCCTTGTGTTGTTCCTCTGGGATGATTCTCACCTCACCAAGTGGAACACTTTGATCTCACACACTGTCAGAATTACGCAATCCTCAAGGAATGATGCCTTGACTGCATGCATGAGTTTTCTTTATAAGAAAACACATTCAACTAATAGTACATTGTCCTTGTCTTTAATCTCAACTAGGTATTTCTCAGGATAGACATGCATGAGTTTCTGATGAGGGAATCTTCAGTTAACTGGAGTACACTAGTTGAGTGCATACAAGCATCAACTGACTGTTAACTCATCATTAGTTCCTCAAACAGTTTGGAACTAATTTAACTGGACTTAACTCAGTAAACTGAGTTAACTAATTACAACTCAAATATAACTCAATATTATCTCCTTAATTTAAGGCTTATTGCCTTAATTTAAGGGATAACTCTTGCATGACTTCAGAAAGACTTCTAACTTGAATTTCTCCAACTAATTAAGTCAAAATAACTTAATTAATTATTTACAAGTAGTTGTTAAGAATAAATTCAATTTTAATTCACAATTTAATTCAAGGACAAATTAAATTGGAATATTCATGTTGCCACACTTCAACACTCCCTCTCAACAAGAAAGGGATTATCTACCACCCTGATCCTGTCTCTATGGAACTCGAATTTACACTTTGACAATGCCTTTGTCAAAATGTCAGCATCTTGCTCGTCTATTGAAATATATTGCAACAACATGATCCTCCCATTATGAGAAGCTTGCTTTACCTTGTAAAGCCAACAGGAACTCATAACTGACTTGTTCTTCGATCTCGAAACCGCATCCCAAACACTGTTATGAACTATAGAGTCATACTCCTCCACCATAGCATCAACCCAAATCGACTGCTGCACTGATTCCTCAAAGGAAGATGGCTCGGTCTCAACACATTCCCCAGCAAGGGCCATGTATCTGGTGTACCTCTTAGGTGACCTCCTCTGTCTGCATGAGAAGATGTTGCTCCCACATTCTCTCGTATCCTCCAACAATCTGCCAGCTTCTCTTGTGCACTTATGTCCATCTCTGGAAGACTCTGCTTGAGTGGATGTCTCCACTCCTGGAACCTCTGCATGCATCTGCTCCGCATCAATATGAGGCTCCTCCTCCTTAGGAACCAACAGTTCCTCCACAGCCTGTAGTTGGAGCTTCCTCTCAAGGGAAACTCACATGGCCTTCTGCTCATCAAACTTGAGATCTCTACAAACCACTGTCCTCTGACTGGTAGGAAAGTACACCCGATAGTTGTGAGGTGTATCAGTGTACCCCACAAGTATCCCCAACTCTGTTTTCGGCTCAAGATTCTTCCATGCATCCTTTGTCACATGGCAGTATGCTGATGAGCCAAAGATCCTAAACTGACCCAAATCTAGTCTCTTATCGGAGAAAGCTTCCTCTGGTGTCTTCATCTTAAGTATGCGATGCAGGATTCTATTATGAAAATAGACCACTATGTTGCATGCCTCAGCCCACAAGTGAAGTGGTAGACCTTGGTCATGTAACATTGCCCATGCTTCCCCTACAATAGTTTTTTCTTCCTCTCAGCCATCCCATTCTGTTGTGGGTCATGAGGTATCGCCAAATCTCATTTAATTCCTTCCCCTGCACAGAAGTCCTTAAACTCTTGAGAGACATATTCTCCATCGTTGTCTCTTCTTGAAGCCTTGATCTTCTTCCCTGACTCTTTCTCGACCAAAGATTTGAACTCACAAAACTTTGTGAAGGTTTGGTCCTTCTTCTGCATGAAATAAATCAAGAATTTACGAGAATAATCATCAATGAAAATAAAAAAAAATACCTTTGCTTCTTTATGGATGTCATCAAGAATAGTCCACACACATCAGTATGAACTCGCTCTAAGATAACCTCTGCTCGACTATCTCGATCATGAAAGGAATACTTGGTGTATTTTCCCAAGGTACAACCTTTGCATGTGTCAACTTGCTCAAGTTTACATTTGGGAAGTCCTGTAGATATCTGTTGCATTACCTTCAAAGTCCCATGATGAAAATGGCCCAACTGCCCATGCCACAACTCGCTAACGTCTTGGCTTTTCACCAACTCTCCTTTCATACTCAATGTTGCACAATCATCTACCTCTAGTTTATAGAGATTATTCATCGGAATCCCTATCCTCTTGGTCTGACCTGTGGCTATGTGTCTTAGGAATGCCTTTCCTTTACTGAAGACAACATCGTAGCCTTCATCCTCCAACATTGCAACCAATACCATGTTCTTCTTTAGTCCAAGCACATACTTCACATCTGTCAAGGTGACAAGATCTCCATGCTCCCTCTTTAAAGCAACTGTGCCCACTCCTAAAACACTATACCTTTCGTCATCACCATCTCTATGTGCATCTTGAGGTCTTTCTCCTCCAAGGCACTGAATAAACTTTTATCACCGGTCATGTGGAATGAGGCTCCACTGTCAAGATACCAGACACAACCCATCATCGATGACACCATGCATGTGATGAGGGTAAAGTCCATTTCAAACTGAGAGGCTAATGCCTCACCTTCTGATCCTTCCAAGGATCCCTTCTTGGACTTCTTTGATGGGAAATTAGTTGCATAATGTCCCATCTCATGACAATTAAAGCATTTTACTTTAGACATGTCACCCTTCTTCCCTCCATGAGAAGAATTCAATTTGGAATGAGAAGCCTTCCCCTTCCCTTTCCTTGCCTTACTTGCTAAGGCTAGATTTTCTTCATCATCATTCTTGGATGAAGAACCATCTCAAGTGCTCCTCCTGATCTCCTCCTGCATGAGATCCGACCACAGTCGTTCCCAGTCTGGCAGTTTCTCCCTTCCATTCATAGAGTCCTAGTAGCTATTCCAACTCTTTGGAAGGCCAAGGAGAGCGAGCCTCACCATCCTCGGCAGTAGTTATTCCGACACTACCAATCTCCTCTCTGCTGGTGGTGAGCTTGTTTAAATATGTGTAAATAGTATCACCCTTCTCCATCTTGATTTTTCAAAGCTTATCCTTGAGTGCCAATTTCCTTTGGTCGCTACTATTCTAGTAGAGGTCCTTCAATGTCTTCCACATTGAAAATGGAGTATCTTTCCCATGGAGACTCAAGACAATATGGTCTCAAACTCCCTCAAGAATGATCTATCATGCCTTCGCCATGCACTTCTTCTTGTAATACAACCTCCATTCTATCTTTCCATGCTATTTAATTCGAGCTACCTTCCAAGGCATACTCGAGTCTCAATCCATAGAATGTCATTGGACAATATTGAAGTATGATATGAATTCTGTTTGCACCTGCAACCCCAAACTTCAAACCTCAAATCCTCTTCTCAGTATACTATTCACAGCTCTGATAAACTTGGCTCTGATAGCATGTAGAAAATTTCTACAAACTTGACTCTGATACCATGTAGAAAATCTTCTATGTAGGTTAACCCGATAATGCAATATAAATCAAAGCAAAATACTATGACCTACTTCTACTATAAATTTGTGGAAGCTTAAACATCAATCTGAACAATATAACTAGAAGAAGAAGAATAAATGCACAATACACATGAAAATACTTTGGGAAAAGCCTCAGCTAAAAACCCCACTATTTGTATTATCATACAAGGTGGAAATACATAGGAATCATACAAATCCTTAGCTCTCATAGCTAGCCAGCTCTCAGTACAATCCTCACAGATGCTCACAGGAAATCTTGGCTTCTCACAAGCCTTTCTCTCTACCCTCCAAGCTCCTATTTCCTTATGTTGTTCCTCTGGGATGATTCTCACCTCACCAAGTGGAACACTTTGATCTCACACACTGTTAGAACTGCGCAGTCCTCAAGGAATGATGCCTTGACTACATGCATGAGTTTTCTTTATAAGAAAACACATTCAACTGATAGTATATTGTCCTTGTCTTTAATCTCAACTAGGTATTTCTCAGAATAGACATGCATGAGTTTTTGATGAGGGAATCTTTATTTAACTGTAGTACACTAGTTGAGTGCATGCAAGCATCAATTGATTGTTAACTCACCATTAGTTCCTCAAACAGTTTGGAACTAATTTAACTGGACTAAACTCAGTAAACTGAGTTAACTAATTACAACTCAAATATAACTCAATCTTATCTCCTTAATTTAAGGCTTATCTCATTAATTTAAGGGATAACTCTTTCATGACTTCAGAAATACTTCTAACTTGAATTTCTCCAGCTAATTAAGTCAAAATAACTTAATTACTTATTTCCAAGTAGCTGTTAAGACTAAATTCGATTTTAATTCAATTGGAATATTCTTTTTGCCACATTTCAATAGAGGTATACTTTTCTATTGAGTTGGTGCCAGGGGTAGCTCCAGCATCAAAGGAACCTTACAGGATGAGCTCACCTAAGTTGGTAGAGTTGAAGCTACAGTTGAAGGAAATGTTTGACAATGGATACATTAGGCCAAGTGTATCACCATGGGGCACATTGGTCTTGTTGTGAAGAAGAAATATGGTACTCTCAGATTATGCATTAACTACATGCAATTGAACAAAGTGACCATCAAGAATAAGTATATGTTGTTGAGGATTGATGACTTGTTTGATCAGTTGAAGGGAGTGGCAGTATTCTCAAAGATTGATTTGAGATCTAGATATCGCCAGGTATGTATCAAAGAGGAGGACATTTACAACACAAATTTTCGAACCAGGTATGGGAATTATGATTTTTTTGTAGTTCCATTCGATTTGACTAATGCTTCAGCTACATTTATGTGCTTGATGAATAGTGTGTTGTGTCCACACTTAGATAAGTTTGTTGTTGTGTTCATTGTTGACATATTGGTATATTCTAAAAATGAGGAATATCATGCTGAGTATTTAGCAGCAGTGTTGAGGATGTTGAGAGAGCATCATTTTTATGCTAAGCTCAACAAGTGTAGTTTCTTTCAGAATGAGGTACATTACTTGGGGCATGTTGTCTCCAAGGAGGGCATTGTAGTAGATTCATAAAAAATGAAGGCCATCATGGAGTGGGTAGCTCCCATGAATGTAGATGAGGTGAGGTCTTTCATGGGGTTGGGAGGTTATTACAGGAGGTTCATCAGGAACTTCTCATAGATCGATTATCCTATTACATCATTGTAGAAGAAAGGTAATAAGTTTGAATGGACAGAGGAGTGTGAGGCTAGTTTTTAGCAGCTTAAGAAGTTGTTGACACATGCACCAATGTTGAAGATTATAGATATAAACAAAGAGTTTGTAGTATGCACAGACGCTTCCAAGAAAGGACTTGGTGGAGTCCTTATGCAGGATGGATAGGTGGTATGCTATGAGTTGCGAAAACTGAATGAGCATGAGTAGAACCACCCCAGTAATTTTCTTGATTTGGTAGTGATCATATATGCATTGAAGATGTGGAGACACTACCTTCTAGGCAAGAGCTTTTTGTTGATGAGTGATCACAATGGGTTACGGTATTTATTTGACCAACTGAATCTGAATGCTAGGCAGGCTTGGTGGCTAGCCATAATCAATGAGTTTGATTTCGAGATGATATATATCAAAGGTAAAGAGAACATGGTGGAATATGCTCTTAATAGGCAGATACAAGTAAATCATTTAGCATCTATGATATCCTATGGCACAGACTTACAGGATAAGATCTTCCATGCAGGCCAACATGATGTCAGGTATATGGAGATTATGCACAGGTTGCATTAGAGCATAGGTACATGTCGTGTTATAGGTAAGGGTACATGTAGTAGTACAGGTATAGGTACATCTACATGTACATGTAGTAGTATAGGTACATGTACATGTAGTAGTACAGGTACAGGTAAAGGTATTGGTATAGGTACAGTTGCAGGTACAGAAGATGTGGACTATGGCCTTACAATAGACAGATTGGTTACATTTAGAGACAAGAGATATGTGCCAGATAGTAGTGAGCTCAAGAAGGTGATCATGAGAGAGTTTCATGCGAAACCATATTTAGGTCACCTAGGTTATCAGAAGACAATGACAGTAGTGAAGAAATTTTATTATTGGTTGAATATGAAGAAGGATGTAGCAGAGTATGTGCCTAGGTTTTTTTATTATCAACGTGTGAAGGAAGAATGTAAGCATCTTGGTGGACTATTACAACCGATTGCAATTCCAGAATGGAAATAAGAAGTCATTTCCATGGATTTCATCATAGGTTTTCCAAGGATAATGGGACAACATGATTCCATCAAGGTTATTGTGGACAGACAGAGAAATTCAATAGGATATTGGAGGACATGTTGACGATGTATGTGATGCATCAACAATGAAAGTTTTAAGAGTATCTTCCACTAGTAGAGTTAGCTTACAACAATGGGTATCAAGAATATTTGAGGATGAGTCTATTTGAGGCATTGTATGGGTGGATTTTCAATACTCCTATCAGCTGCAGTGATCTAGTTAACATGGTGTTTATTGGACCAGACATGTTGGCGGACATGGAACAGGAAATGCAGGTAATCAAGAAAAATCTAAAGGCAGCACAGGATAGGAAAAATAACTATGTAGATCAGAATAGGGTGTTAAAGGAGTTCTAGGTTGGGGAATAGGTGTACTTGTGCATCAAACTAAAGAGGAGCTCCTTACAGATTGGATCATGTGCCAAACTAGTACCCTAGTTTTGTGGACCCTTCAGTATTATTGAGAATATTCGACCAATATCCTATCGACTTACACTATCTCCAACAGTGAAATTCCATGATGTTATCCATGTGTCATTGCTTAAGATGTTAAATATGTTGATCATGTGATTGACTGGTCTGTATTGTAGGTGGAGCAAGATGGAGAATTCCAGTCGAAGCCTCAATGCATATTGCATAAAAAGGTGCTCATGCTTCGGATTCGAGCAATCAAGCAAGTTAAAGTGAAATGGAAGCACTTTTGGCCTGATGAAGCTACATGGGAGATGGTGGATCAGATGCAGGCTATGTATTTTACTTTGTTTGTTGGTTGAGGTAAAGCAATTTTGGAATGCTTTTTTGGTATATGTCTTGGTATATGTTTTGGTACATGTTTTGGTGATGTTTGGTATATGTACATATGTATATGGATGTAAATACCACCATGATCTATGTTATAAAGCTCCAATAAGTGGTATGGGTGTGATGTCATTATGATGTTATGTTTGTTATGTTTTCATGTTGATTTTCTTCTCAACAGGTTGATCATTATAAATACTACAACGAAATAATCTATAAAGCTCCATTGGAAGTATCTTTTGCTTATAGTAGTCTTATCATTATAGGTGTTTTTGAACACCGAGGATGGTGTTCCCCCAAGGGGGAGGGTTCTATAACAACCCTGGTGAAAATTCTATGTAATAAAAGTCAACAAAGGAAAAATATTAACCACGGTTGATGGGACACTTATTCCAAGTTGAATGTTGGGAAATATATCCTAGTGTGGGTGTTAATTTGGTTATTAATGGTTAAGGAAATTATCAAAGGAAATGGCTAAGGCTTTGGAAAGGAAAAATGGCATTTTGGCACAATTATTTATGAAAATAATTGAAATTAGGAGAAAAGGGAGGTGAAAGGTCACAAGTTGCATGTGAGGAGGAAAATAATGGAAAATGAAGAAAAAAAATGCCTCATTAATAAAAATGCTTCTGAGGATCAATTCACAAACTTTTGTCAGTTCATTTTTGGAGCTCTCTCATTATTCTATCTCTCTCATACTCTTTGATACTTAGATTTTTCTTGGAGCACTCATAGAGGGTGTGGCACACTTGGATTTTTGGAGAAAGAAGGCAAAGGAAGAGCAAGAAAGTGCAAGAGGAAATCAGCATCAACAACTACATCGGGTTTTTTCTTGTAGGTACCGAGTTGCATGTATGTTTTCGTCGCTAGTTTTGGCATACATGGCATATGGATGTGTTTTATTGGTCATGATCTATCATTGGCATGGAGGATGGTCGAGATTGACAATGGATTTTCCTAGCCTTTTCATTTGCTAGATATCCATGGTGATTGTGGATTTGTTTCCTTGGTTTTTTTTGGTTGGTTCTCATGTTTCCTTAGCTTGGGTTGACTTACTATTCCTAGAAGCTCTGGTTGGAAAAACACACTGGAAGCCTTGTAATATCTTGGACTGAGTTACTAATCCCAGAAGCCTTGGTTGGAAAAATTATCTGGAAGCCCTCGGTGGGTTGAGTTACTAGTCTTAGAAGCCCTGGTTGGATAAACGATTTGGAAGCTTGGAATAATATTTGGGTTGAGTTACTAGTCTTAGAAGCCTTGGTTGGAAAAACAATCTGAAGCTCTGGAAGGCTTGGATGGATACCAATTTGATGATGGTTTTATGATGTCTGATCGTGAGGTGGAATCATTGTTTGATGGGTTGAGGTGGATGGCCTTTGGAATCCCTGGATGGTTTTGGATCGATGTGTTCTATGATATTCCATATTCATGCTTTGAATATGGATGAAGAGATATTTGGCTCAACCATTCTACGATAGGGTGGAATATGGAAGCCCCATCCCAGGTTTTGATTTTTCATCATCAGTATGATGTTATTTCTCTTTGTATTTATATGAGTAATATACTAGTTCATGTGTGGATTATATGGTTGTGATTTCCTTGGTATTTATGTTGCTATCATGCTAGTTATGTTGTTTTATGACAATATCTATGTATTTCTCTCATCATGTTTCTACTTGTAAATGGATGAACAATGTATCTATGACCTAATGGATGAAATGGCAGTTAACATGTTGAGGCATAAATGCTTCTTAGTGGTTCTCAGCTAAGTATGAGATCCCTATGTTTAGATTTATTATTTACTCCTTTAGATTACATGTTTGTTATGTGTTTGAAAAAATTCTTATCATGGCTAGTAGGGGTCCAGTCAAGGTCTTATTCAAGTAATTGTATTTGTATTGTCATTTCCCTATTATCTTATTTTTCTGAAGATGTCATTCAATTATGGGTAGTGACCTAGGCTCTGGGCCTAAAAAAGTGGCTTAAATCTCGGGGACGATGGCACAACACTTATCAAAATAGTTCGTAGACACTGGCATGCCTTTTCATGACAGGGCCAAGAGCCTCCTGGACGCTAGTAGTCCTATAGCATGGGAGCGTCCGAGGCTCAAGTGGTCCAAAATATTAGTGGGACCCAGGGGCTAGTTTTTAAAATGGTTGGGATGGCTTCTAAGGGTACTAATGTTGATGTTGAAGATCTATATGGTGTGTTTCTATCAGTTCCACTTCCTTAACGTAACTTAGGAGGTCGAATTATATCATTGTGGCCTCTCATCGCATGTTTATCTAGGTTGGCTGGTGACTTGGGTAGATGTGGGAGGATGGTGTTATAGAGTGGTATTAGAGCATGGCTCATCCCTCAGACTGGATGGGCTGGGTGTTTTGTTCATGCATTCATTTCGGTTGCATGTGTGTATCTTATGATTGTATTCCATGTGCTTGTTTCATTTGTATGGTGTTGATCATGGTTGTAGTGATGTCACCTTGTGGAAGTTGATGGTGTTGTTGTGGGATGAATTGTTATGAGTGTATGACTGGTTACATGTTGTTATATGTCTCTTACATGTATCGTCCTTGTATGCTTAGTTACATGTTCCTACCTTTCATTACAAGTATTGCTAGTTTATGTTTGATTACATGTGTTTATGCGTGTGTGTGGACCATGGTTATGGTTGTGTTTTTTCCTAATCTATGATGGTGTATCGTCTACATTTATAGTTGTGCATTGTCCACGTACATTGGTACGGTTGATGTTGTCATACATGAGGCCATAGTATGTGTGATTGGCATGGTCATGCATCGATTTATGGACTCTAACTAGAATGATGGTTGCATGGTTATATGCTTATGTGTTATGTTTCTATATGTTGTCATGATTATGTTATACATGTATCATATTGATTTGTTGATCTTGCAGATGAGGTATCCTCCCCGAACTATAGTAAGGTACGTTGGTTTATTGTGATTTAGTTTAGCTGACATGATATACCTTGCAAGAAGAAATATCAAATGGATAGCAATATGGTAGACTACAAAGACTCTCCCTATGGATCAGATGAGCAGTATGGTATTGGGATTTCTTCTAATTTGGCAAATACACTGAGGAGATGAGAGGAAGAAATAAGGATTTTTAAGGTAGATAATGACATAATCATATAGGTATAGGAGAAGCTAGTAGAGATAAATGCAGTGATACTTCAGAGTTTGTCATATTTGCAGCAATAGGGACCACTATGGATCAGCCATGAGAAGGAGGAAAAAACTAATGGGGCATATCGCAGTAGGTCACATGGTGGTCAGAGGTCAGATAGAGATGACATGGTCAGAGATAACATATTTTTGGACACTCCAGATAGGAGAGGGGATAGATATAGGTTCCATTCTAGTTTTCATTTTAACAAACATGATGATCGATATCATTATCATTCTTATAGGAGGAGCGATAAGGGGTATTTTCTAGATGAGTTTAAGAAATAAAATCCACCTACATTTGATGGAGAGGTGAAGAAATCGTAGGATGCAGAGGCATGGTTGCTTCGTATGAGGAAGTTCTTCAAGTTGCATGACTATTCATAGAGCATGAAAGCTAGAGTAACTACACTCAATCTCAAAGGTAAAGCAAACATTTGGTGGGAAGATGTGAGGAATTTCAGAGGTATACATGAGGAATACTTCAACAACCAAAAATAATATTAAATCTTCAACTTAGGGATATAGTAAAACAAGGGTTGTAGAAGCTTCTTGATGTTAATTTTATATATCCTATTTCTAATAGTAAGTGGGATTCACCTCTGGTTGTGGACCCTAAAAAAATGGCAAATGGAGAATTTTTGTTGATTACAAGGAATTGAATAAAGCTACACAAAAAGATCATTTACCTATTCCTTTTGTAGATCAAGTACTTGATACTCTTGATGGGAAGAAATTGTTCTCTTTCCTAGATGGTTTTAGTTGACAATCAAATCCAAACTGCTCGTGAAGATTAGGAAAAAACCACGTTCACCTATCCATGGGGAACATTTGCATATAATGTTTTACCATTTGGGTTATGCAATGCACGAGCCACCTTACAGAGAGAAATATTGAGTATTTTTTCTGATTTAATCATCGAAGGACTTGAAATATATATGTATGATTTTACTCGCTATGGTAATGAATTTGAGAAATCCTTACAAAACCTGGAGAAAGTTCTTGAATGATGCATTTCCACTAGATTATGCCTCAGTAATGAAAAATTTCACATGATAGTGACAAAAGGTGTATTTCTAAGGCATTATATCTCTACTGTAGGTATCCAAGTAGATCCAACAAAAATTGAGGTAATTCTTATGGTACCTACTCTTCATAGACAAACAGAGTTATGTAGTTTCCTTGATTATGTTGGTTATTATCATCACTTTATAGAAAAAATTTCAAATATAGCAACAACTTTGTATGTATTAAAAAGAAATGTGGAGTTCGAATGGACTCACAAATGTGATGATGATTTTGCAGATCTTAAGAAGTTGGTCCTAACAACCCATATGTTACGAGGGCCAAATTGGAACTTACCATTCCACATTTCAGTTGATGCATCTAATACAACAATAGGAGTTGTACTTGGACAGGAAGAAGACAAAAATCCATATGTTATTTATTATATTAGCAAGAATCTTACACCGACGGAGCTAAATTACATAGTGACGGAAAAAGAATTTTTGGTTGTTGTTTACTCTATCAATAAATTTTGTCACTATATAACATGATATCCAATTTTTTTATATATTGATCATTATACCATTAGATATTTAGCCAATAAACTTGTTTCTAATGGTCGAATAACACATTGATTTTTGTTATTATAGGAATTTCATATTACCATAAAATATTAGTCGAGGAAAGAGAATCTAGTCACAGATTTTCTATCCAGAATTCCTATAATGGATGACTTTTCACCTGTGGAAGATTAGTTTCCAGATGAACATGTGTTTGTAGCAGCGGTTAAAACACCCTGGTGTGTAGATGTGGAAAATTAGATGGCAGCAGGAAAACTACCGATACATTTATGCCTCAAGAAAGGAAGCTCATTGTTCAGCGCAATGCAGAGTTCTCCTAGATTGATGAATATATTTCTCACACATGATTTGATTTTCAAATCAACAGATGTATCAGAGAAGATGAGGTTTACAATATCCTTAAGTATTTCCATGATGAACCATGCAGTGGGTATTTTGTTGATTGAAGGATTGGGTATAAAGTATTGCAGATGGGTTATTATTGGCCCGCGATATTCAAGGATGGAAGGAAATATGTCCAGACCTATGACAGCTGTTAAAGGATGGGTTGCCCCATTCAAGATAATGAAATTCCCCTACAACCTCAAATTATACTTGAACCCTTTGAAAGATAGGCATTAGATTTTGTGGGCCCCTTTAACCCACCATACAACCAAAATACATATATTCTGGTTTACACATAGTATGTAACCAAATGGGTGGAAGCGGTAGCTCTCTCAAAGGCTACAGAGGAAGCAGTTATTAAGTTTTTTGTTTGAACTATTTGTGTGATACGGATTGCCTAGAGAAATCATAACATATGGGGTTTCATAGTTCACAACCCATAAAATTTATGCTACAATGCAAACTTTTCATAGAAATCATGGGGTTACTTCCCCTTATCATCCCCAAGAAAATGGACAGGTGGAAAGTAGCAATACATTTTTGGAGGAAATTATAACTAAAACTATATCTGTAAACCACTGGAACTAGGCTGCCAAACTCCCTGAGGCCCTACGGGCCTATCGAACGATTTGGCACAACACCACTAGTTATTCACCATACCATCTTGTTTTTGGGAATAAGCCCATTTTTCTAATATAATTTGAAATCAAGTCTCTCAAAATTATCAAGAAAGTCAGACTGGATTTGACAGAAGTGAAAAAACAACAACTGCAACAACTTAATAAATTGGACGAAATACACCCAGTGGCCTTACAATGCACAATTTTTGTTCAGTAGCAAAGGTCCAAATGGCATGATCGCCTTATTAAGAAGAAAAATTTTCAAAAAGGTGATTGGGTGCTATTGTATGATTCCATATTTCAGGGTTTCCTGTGGAAGCTTCAAACTAGATGGTTGGGACCATATGAGGTCACCAAATTTCACGATAATGGCACTATGAGCCTCACTACTATTGATGGGTCTAGCATCTCTCTCCTTGAAAATGGACACCGATTACACCTATATCACTAGTCGCTTACACGAGATTATTTTGTTCATGAGGTAAACAGTGATTCTAATTTGTAGGCTTTAGTTAATCGGGGAAGTTGTCATTTCCTTAAGGCGCAGTTGTTGTCCCCTTGGTCATGCTTGTTGTTTTCTTAGTCACAGACGTTGTTCCCTTAGTTATAGTTGTTTCTTCCTCGGTTGTAGTTGTTGTTTCCTAGATTTAATCGTTTTCCCCTTTACTCTTGATTGTCGTTTTCCAGCCATAGTTGTTTTTCTAGAAATAATTATTCTTTTAAATTAATTTTGAAGTCCTCCTCTGAATCATGGAAAAATTAATAAGTTCCTTGAACGATTCTATTGGACAACTAATCCTCTAAGGGTTGGTATGGAAGATGAACAGACAAAGGGATTACAAGAGATCTCTTGGAATATGAAAACAAGGGTCACTACAATGTATTATAAATATGTATCATTGTGAATAATAATGCATTTGATTTTTATCCTTCATATCCATTATTTTCCATAGTGATGACTGACATGGTATCAGAGCGCAGGCTAGGCCTAGGAATTTTTAGCATTTTCAAATTCTTCCAACCTTGCATTGGTTTTAATGATGAGTGTTTGTTATTTCTCTATTTGGCCTGTGATTTATAGAAATATTACATAGCATTACTCTATTGCACATGGGCGTTCCCATTTAGAGTTTGTTGCATGGAGGAGATATGGTGTGATGAGCATGGAATGGAGGTGCATTATAGCCGAAGGAAACCTCTCCTACGTGAATGTGTTGTGGCATCAACTTGTTACTATCATGATTGTGTTGGTGTATTAGCATGGAAACATTTCGTGGTAAAAATTTGATGGTATTATTATGTTACTATGTGGTGTTGTGTTTGGTCCGACCTGCGATATTATGTTGCATAGACTATGTTGAGTCCATTGTGGCGTTATATTTTGAGTTGATTTTCATATTTTTTTGGTTGGCTGTCTATTGTAGCCCATACCACCTCCTCTCACATACCACCATACCACTCCTAACTATGTATTCATGGATTTTTAGTTCCGTGTTTCAATATCACACCACTGGTTTTCCCTTTAATGTATTATTGTTAATGCCTGTAATACCTCCAGTTGACCTCCCATTGTTCCACCAGTTTTCTCCAAGCATAACACCCCATACACCCTAGTTAACACCATGCTCCCTGCGGTCTACATTGTCAACCCGTCTTACTGAACCAGTCGACTCCTACCACTAGTTCACAGTGCACTCCTCCTAAACATTGTATAATCATGCCTCCCACATCCATGCATATTCTTGGTCACAATACATGTATCATTATCACCTCCCGCATACCTTACATATACCACTAGCTCTGCAAACATCCCTTCGTGGGCCCATAATACCGCTCTGGTACATACCACTCCCCCTGATATGACTACAAAACACACTCCCTCATACCACTGGTTCAAAGTTGAATGTTATATGCTCCCATTCATATAATACCACTCTCGATTCCTTTACTTAGCTATCAAAGCACCAACATAGAGTTTGGGAGAGGCATCCCTACCACTGACCCACACCACAAAATAATTACTTAAAATTGGCTATTGTGTATGACCTCTTTTTCATTCGTTTTACTTCTTACATGGGCATTGCCTGGTATTACATGGGAATTCATTCTACCTTTCGGTGATTTGATTTTTCCATGGAACAAAAATAAAGAAAAATAAAAAGGAGTCCTTCCTCTTAGCTCCACAAATAGCACTACCTCACTGAAGCTCGATCTATATGCTCGAGCTTCTTCCTATGCAATTCTTGGTGGATAAGGCTCATTTGGATTTTGTGAGGGAGGAAGTTTGTTGTGTTAGTGGAAAACCCCAAATATCATTCAAGATCTTGGAAAAGGTATATTTGTAACTTTATTAATAATCACTGCAGCATTGTGTATGGAAATTGACTAATATGATGAAAATATGAGCATCAATAAACCCTTGTGAGTGAACGGCCACGGTGAGACGAATATTGTTACCTCTTAGTATCAATAACGGTTGGAAACTATAGATGATTGTTTCTTATTCTCATTGCTACTGAATGGTGATCAGATAATTCTAAAGTCTTTGCTTAGAAGGTTACATTCTCATTTAATGGTGTAAATAGACCTACATGCACTAACTTCTACCATGGTTTGTGGTTTAAGAATTGTGCTATAAAAAAAAAAATCGATTACTTACGATTGTTTCAAAAGCAGAAGGTGGAGTTGCAACAATTTTTTTGGAGTTTAAATGCCTAAAATTGAGAATTTATTAAATTTATTAGAAACTCTAATCATTTCTACTATTTAAAGCACAGTTAAAATCAACATAGATATTATTTATGATATTCAAATTTGTCTGTAAGAAGCATAAGAAAAAAAATATTTTCTGTATCTTGAATCTCAACTTCATCAAGAAGAATTAAAACAGAAGAGTTGTCATTATGAACCTGTTTTTGTTCAAAACATTGAGATAGAATCCCATCAGTAGCAAGTCAAGAATGTTGAATTTCATTTAGATTTAGTGCCTATTGAAGGAACAAAGTTGCATACACTTCCCAAGACCATCATCAGAGCTTGAGAAGAGCTTTTCAATTAACAAGCATAGAACAAGTCTTCGATGTGATAAGGAGGCGTCCTTTCATATTCCATACTATTCCAATCCCATTCAATTTCAAAGTGTTGGGTTTCTTCATGGCAGTTCACCTTCACCTGATTCATATTTTACTCCACATTCACAACCAAAAGTTGTTAAATTCCAACACTGTGATTGAGTTGGCCATATGAAATATCATTGTTTTGATCTTCATCCATGTGAGCACTTTCATAAAACCACTCATTCATCAAATAGATGCTTCAAAAACAACCCTCCTATAAGAACAAAGATACACCTTGGATAGATCGCTTCTTGGCAATGGGGTTCAATAGCCAAGAACATATTTTAGTCATATGTCAAAATTTATTTTAGAGTATTGAAAAGTCTTGTAGTTGAGTTTCCTTCATCACCTCACCTTGTACCTAATAGGGGGGGAAGTGATGGTCATCTAAAAGCTTCAAAGCCACATCAAGCAAGCCTTAGCCACAACCTGCCATACCAAATTTAGATTTGTATCCAGAAATAGAGATTCCCCTGAGCATGCCTTTGGTTGGTGTTCATCCTTAAACCATCAATGTGGGGTGATACCTCCATTTTTAGGCTGAGATTCTCCCTCTTCAAAGAATTGGGGACACTTCCTCTAGTAGAAGGCTTCAACTTCTTGCCAATTTTGAAAGAGTTCCAGGAATTCCATTAAGAAGTCTAGATTTGGTGGTCATCCTTAAACCACCCCATTATACCAACATTTTAGAGAGCACATTCAACCTAGTTCTGCCATACATATATTTTCACATTTTGTATTACAGCTTTCTTCTTGGACTCATACATACCCCTTTGGATTAAGGGGGGAATGTTGGACACCTAATCCTCTAAGGGTTGGTATGGAAGCTAAACAGACAAAGGGAGTCTAAGAGATCACTTGGAATATGAAATGGAGGGTCACTCCAATGTATTATAAATATGTATCAGTGTGAATAATAATGTATCCAATGTTTATCCTTCATATCCACTCTTCACCATAGTGATGTCTGACAGGTTCTTATTAGAGAATGTTTTAAAAGAAATTTTTAAAATAGAACTTGAAAAACTCCTAAACTTATAAAACAAACCTAATATTGTAAATTTATAAAGATATTTATACTACATTTCTTCAAAATGCCATTGGAATAGTGTTATTTCTTTTCAAAGTTTCCTATAATTCTTTGATCCCTTAAAAAAAATATTGCGCAGTAAAATGGAAAACTAAAAATGTAATCATTTCCGTCACTAACTATTAAGGAGTTGATAAGCCACCCCATTCACTATTCCTTTATCATAACGAAAAAATAATAACAATAAATAAAGTATAAGAAAAAGTGGACAAAAGATAGGAGGTCTCATCATGATTCAGCCTACCATAATCATAAGATTTAATGTGGTGACATTACCACTCTAGTCACCAAGCCAAGGTAATGGCCTCCAACCATTAGGTCAAAGGACAAGAGATATCATCACAAGTTGGCTTGTTCATCTCATTATCACGTGTAAATGACATTGTTATTAACTGGACACAACGCCAGAACAATGGCCTTTTGTCAATATTTGAGAAATAATAAAAATGCTATGAATCCTTTCAAAAGTGGAATGGGATAGTGGCATATAAATGGGTTAAAAGGAAACCATATCGAGGCTATAGACACCTATTGGCAGTAGATGACATGCATGTGGTATTGAAGTATATATGAAATTACCATCTAAAAATGGACATATTGCTCTCCCTTAGCAATAACAAAGGAAAATAATTGAACTACTATAAGAACTCATTTTCTCCCCCTAGGAAGGCGGTAACAATGAATGTGTATGAGTAACTAAATTATTTTTTCTATGTATTAGGAATGTAACTTTCAGAGAATTATTAAATCTATTTTAAATTCCTTTCAATTTTTCTCTAAAGGCAATCTTTTAATGAAATTTATCTTATCCATGATCGGGGCTCAAAGATCTCTCCACACGTTTTTTCCCGATTTTAATGCTTTGGGCATTACAAATATCTAAGCCTTGTCAACACATTCCATGATCAATCTCTCCAATAAGTACATTGAATTCCTCACCATTTTATTTATTTATCTGGTTGTTACTCCATTATGATAAATTAATGCACTCTTACCTAATTATTCATGTCAACTATCTTTCCAAATCAATTTCATAATGAATGATCAAGGACAATCATTAATTTCATTGGGGAGGGGTGAAAAGTAAACATATAATCATATGCTTATAAACTCTGCAAAAATCATTGTATGATATGTTTTTTGAATTCTCTATTCTATCCAGTATTTATTACCCTGTATCAGCTAAGATTTTTGTTTCTAGTTTATTTTCAAGTTTCTCTTAGTAAGAACAACTGAAATGGGTGGTCACTTGGTACGAATTGAACCTACATAGCTACAGGTTTCTGAACAAGAATGAGGTATTCTAGACTAGGCAGGATGGTCAGAGTATTTCCTATGATTCCAAAGTTTTGACAGTGAAGTGGATTTAGAATTCATGAAGAATATGAGAAATGGAATGACAACAGTAAAAGGCATACAAATCTAGGTCAATGCAGAAGTACTGGTAGAAGAAACAAGCCTACCCTTGGAATACGATAAATGGTTTGAAATGCACATTCTGTTACAGAGTGTAGTATCCATGTTTTTAAATCCCGGGGAAGAATTGGTGAGAAAATGAAAGGGTTACAACCCTACCTCATTGCTAGAACCATGGAAAGAGCTAGTACGTGTGGTCCAAAAATACATCACATGCGATTGTTAGTATGATGTGGTAAGGGGACGAAACCTAAAGCTCTTGGAAACACTAAGAAAAAAGTTAAACCTAAACTTACCTCATTTTCTGAGTTCGTTACTACATGATATTGTTGTAAGAGTTAAGAGTTCCAGGAATCAACCTTCACTGGTAAGCCACCATGGTATTATAAAATTGATAATTGTCATAGATCTGAACCAATCACAATTAAACTAGGAAAATTTCTTGGGAATTCCTGAGGCTCCACCAAGAAATGAAGCACTCAGTGAAGAGCTCGAACATATACTATCTCACTATAAGCAACCAGAAGGAAATGAAGAAACCAATCAAAACGAAAATGCTACGATGGAAGGGACTTTGTAGACCCCTGGCCCTCAAACATTAACAAGGATAGAAAAGAGGATGGCCTCTCTCTTGGCCTCATTACCCAGGAAAAGAAGGAGATCAGTCAACTTGGCTAAGTCTCGAAATTCCATAAACTTTACAGAACAACCATTGGAGGGTAGTAAACCTCAATAATTTCTAAACATACTAGAAACTCATGAGGAGTAGAAACTCATGAGGAGGACCCTCCTCAAGAACATGAAATGGAGGCAACCTAAGTTTTAGATGGATTGGAAAACCTTGTGAATTCTATGGACTTTAAAGAAGTTGTAGGTTGTTCAAAGGATTCTCTTGATCAAAGGATATTGCCCATATCTCCAACTTCTCCTTCCAATTTCATTGCTACTATTATTTTAGAACCTTCAGAAGATCCTAAGAATACCTCTCTTGGGGAACACTCTATTGATTTTGTCACAACCATTTAGGAACCCTCCTCTTGTGAAGAGGTATCCTTACAATCTCCTTTGGAAAGTATGGAACGAAAAGTCAATGTCGACTCTCCAAAGGTACCCCAAGATGGAAGAAACCTTGTCGAATCTATAACTAATGCTACAATTGAGCCTAATGAGAAACTATTTATTGAAAACCCAGCAGTCATTGTTGTTGTTCCCTCTCCTCTAGTAACCCTAGCCAAAAAATTTACGCAGAAGGTTAATAGAGTATTGAGAAACAAACGATAAGGTAAGAATAGTAAAGAGATGGAGTTGTTGAAGAAAGAAAAAAGGAAATTATAAATAAGGATCCAACCATTTAAGAGATGGTTTCGAAATAGTAAAACCTAAAAGTAGTATGAGAAAAAAAATGAAGTTCGAGAAAACAAGACCCAAACTGAAACTGAAACTTTTGTTGTTTCCTTTACTGTAGGGACTGAGATTGAGTTAAAAATGACAAATATTGGCTTTTTAACTATTGAAGTTGGAGCTCAGACAGAAGTACCAATTTCTATTACAAGAGAAACATAGACTAAGCTCATCCCTCCATAAAATCCTCTGATTGTGGAAGCTACTATTGAAGTTTTGAATAAGAAAATGGAAGAACAATGATAGACTATAGTATGATATCGAAAGGATTTAGTTCCACAAAAATAACATCACAAGCTATTGCAAAATTTCAAGGCATTGGCAATCACAAAATATGAAACTTATGCCAATTCACGAGTAGGCAAGAAAAAGGTGAACTATTTGGAGAAAGAACTTGAAAAAGCTACATAATAGATGAAAGAATTCTACTCTATGTACTCAGATTCTTTTTCATGCAGGTCCCTGACTAGGAATTATGCCTTAATTTTTCTTGGAACGATACTTATTGCTCAAGATTAAGGTTTTCCGATCTAAGCAACCTTATGAATTTAGCAATGTTTCAAAATTTGTTGATTCTTTCCATACACAATATGAGAATACAAGGTATTTCTTATGCGAACTTTACATGCATAATTTCTTTCTGAAAGAACAGAGAAATGAGAATCCTACCCCTTTTTTAGGGGATGTATAGTTCCAATATTTCATATATTTTTCTAAAAATCAAATAAGATGGGAAAAATATTATAATGTGTTCCAAAGAAGAGAACTTGGGCTTGAACTCTGGGTCAAAGGAGAACCATGAAGCCCTTTACGCACACTCATCCACCACAAGAGATTCATGGAGCAGTTTGGTGTTTTCAGTGCTTTAGCACCTATTCATAATGTTGTATTGTGGTCACAATTAGAATAACTTCTAGATATCAAGTCTGAGGCTCTACAAGGAGCCAAACGAAGGTGGCAGGCCTCATCTGGGGAAATAAAAACCATAGAACCCTTCAATGAGCGAAATTTCTAGGCTGTAATGGATAGAGCGTAGGATTATGCTCATATGGTATTAGAAGAAGGCCTAAAATGGATAGGATGTAGGTACCAGTGTCCAATAATTTGGTGTCCTCAAGATGATTATAAGTTTGTGATCTGATAATCACCCTATGAGTGACCTCAGTTAAAGATTTATTGAATAAAAGTATTACAGACTCATGTGATGGTGTGTGTGTCTATGTTATTTAAGCAACGGATCGATCAAATTGCAAATACATAGACACTTGAAAATGGAAAGACAACAGAGAAATACAGTAAAAAAATACAATAACACAAGAAATTAATAAGGAGTTCACCCTATCCTCCAGGGCTACATCTCCGGTCTAGCTCTCAGTGGTGGCCTTATTTTATTGTGTCTTAAGAAGAGAATTACAATGCAAGGACTCAATATGAGTCTCTTGAAACAGATTTTCTTGGATTCCCCAAGCCACTAGAGTGCACAGACTCTTTTTTCTACCAGCTCTTTGACCTCTCTGGTCTGACAGATCCTCTCAGGGATGGCTTGAATCTCTCAAGCTCTCTGGTGCTCGACATTGCCTTTGGTCAACTCGGCCCTCTATCTTCTTTCTGCTTTTGCTTCATTGTCTTCTTTGCTTCTCTGCCTTTTGTCCTCTCTGTGTTCTATCCTCCTCTCAGGGTTCCCTATGTCTTTTGTCTTTTGTTCATGGCTTTCAAGCCATTCGTGCTTATGTCTGTTCAGTTCCTCTTCCTCCTCCATTGAATCGCCTTCTACAGCTGCGCTTGGAGTTCCCTATTCGGCGTCATCACCAAGCTCATAGGGAGTGGCCACATGTCCTCCTGTAAATGGTGCCAGCCTGCTTCATTGGTTCAATTCTTTGGTTACATCGTGGAATGAGTCTTCCTCTACTATAGCGGTCAGAGCGGACCTCAAATCCTTCTAAATTGTGGCTTATTCCCTCGTTAAATCTGGTCTTTTTATCGAGGGTGATGTCAACCGTTAGATCTGTATCCCCTAGATCCAACGCCATTTGCTCATTTCGCGTAGTTGACTTGCTCTACCGTTAACACGCGATGAACAGTGGTTTTCTCTCTCCTCCACTTGCCACACATCGTGCACTGAGTGGAATCACTCCGCTTTCATCCAAAACCGCTTACCGTTCAAGGAGCCCCCGATCAATACTACCGGTTTTAGAGCGGGTCCTGCCTTTTAGCTTTTAGCCTTTCCTCGCGGTTTCCTCAGCTCTCCATGTGACCAAGCGCTCGAGGCTCCCCATTTCAAGGGTTTTCACCCAGCAATGCTACCTCCTCTATTTCCCGATCTAGGCCTCCCATGGGCTAATTTCACCTCCCGCGCAGTCTCCATGGGCCTCGGTCAGCGTGCTTTGACCAAGGTCCTCGTCGTTCCACGCTAGCTACCACTTCCACTGGTTTAGAGGTGTTTTTTATCGTTGTTTTGAATTCTTGATGTTTGTCCCGACTTGATACAGTCATGGTTATTTTGACAGTTCTTTATGGATCCAATTTGGATCACGGCCTTCCTACTGAAAAAGCTTTTGGACCACCAAAAGTTGGTTTTCGAGCATCGACTAAGTGAGGGTATTGTTTTCTCACTTTTCCAATCTCAGTCCACTTTCACTGCTTGGCTTTGAACCTTTGAGCCCAACTCTGAGGTAATCAACATCTCCCCTGCACTTTTTCCTCACCTTCCTGTCCATCACTGTGTCTTCCTGCAATTCATTAAAATATTCAGGTAGCAGATCATTAATAGAAGGCAATTGACTCTGCTCTTCAGGGTCCTCTATCATTGAAAATTCAAACAATCTCAATCAATCTACATTTACGACTGAGTAGATGTGCATGTAAGTTGGTAGATCAATGCAAAAAGCATTTTCACCAATCTTCTCAAGTATCCTAAAGGGTCCATACTTGATAGGCTTTAGCTTTTTACCTTCACCTTGCATTCTATCCTTGCTAATATACAGCCAGACCTGGTCACCAACTTGAAAACTATGCTCCATCCAATGCTTGTCATGCCTAGCCTTGTATTTCGCTTGGCTCTTTTCCAGCTGTTCTTGTACTGCCTAGTGGATCTCCTGGATCTGTTCAATGAACCTAGTTTCCCTATCCACATCACTGTGTCCATCAACCATGGTATATTTACCAAAGACAAAATCTAAATGAGACCTTGGTGTGAAACCAAAATAGGTCTCAAAAGGAGATCTTTGTGTAGAAGAATGCTTTGCGCTGTTGTAAGCATGTTGCACATAACACAAGTGTTCATCCCAAAGCTTAGGATGTTTGCTGCAATATCCTCTCAATAACTAGATCATTGTCCTATTAACTACTTCTGTCTGGCCATCTGTTTGTGGATGAAAAGCTGTGCTTTTCTTCAGTTTGGTGTCCATCAATTCCCATAGACTCGACCAAAACTTCCCCACAAATCAGGTGTCTCGATCAGATACAATGGAAGTGGGTAATCCAAAATGAACCCATACATGTTCAAAGAATAATTTTGTAGTCTGTTCAGTTGTAATCTGTTTATTACAAGGTATCAAAATACACATTTTGTTGAACCTATCCACAACAACATATAGATAATCATGACCTTTCCTAGATTTAGGTAGTGCTCCAACAAAATCCATGGAAACACTTTCCCAAGGGTGAGAAGGAACTGGAAATGGAGTGTACATGCCTAGTTTTTTGTTTTTGGGCTTGCGTTTAGCACACATAGTACACCCTCTTACATATCTAGAAATTGTCTCATTCATTCTCGGCCAATAACAAAACCTTTGCAGCTGTGAAACTGTTTTACTTACCCCAAAGTGACCTGATATCAGAGAAGTGTGGGCTTCCCTAATTATCTTTACTCTCTCAGTTTGTGGAATGTAGAGTTTCCCACAATGGTATAAGAGTCAGTCCTTCACATGATAATCCAATTATTCTACTCTTTTGCCTTGACTCAAAGTTGCATATACATCTTTAAAGCCCATATCCTAAGCATATTGTTCAATGTAGCTTTCATGTAGTATGAATTATGCTTAGGTATGGTAGATGCATTTATAATGGGTCTAGATAACATATCTGCAACTTTTTTATGTATGCCATTTTTATATCTGATGACTAAATGAAATTGTTGTAGAAATCCCATCCATCTATAATGTCTTGATTGCTGCAACTTAGTTTGGGAGTGCAAATATTGAAGTGGTTGATGATCAATATGTATTACTATCTCTTTGCCCATTAAGTAATGTTTCCACTTTTTCACACTCTGAACTAATGCATACAATTCCTTATCATATGTAGGATAGTTAACTATTGCAGGATTAAAAGTCTTAGAATGATAACATATGGGTTTACCGTGCTGGTTCAACACTACTCCCATGGCATAGTCGCTGGCATCATTTTGGATCTCAAATGGTATTTGTAGATCTGGCAGTGCTAGTACAGGTGTTGTACTAATATTTTCTTTCAAGGTGTCGAAGGCTTTCTGATGTTTTCCTCCCCACTAAAACACCTTGTTCAATATTGTTAAAGCATGTAAGGGAGTTGCAATTGAGGAAAAGTTAGAAATGAACTTCCTCCAATATTTTGTTGTTCCTAAGAAGCTTCTCACTTCTGTAGCAGACTTGGGTTTAGGCCAGTTTACAATGAGTGCCACTTTAGAGGGATCTATTTTTCAGTTCACCTCCCCCTACTATATGACGCAAGTAGTTTAGAGATGATTTTCCAAATTCACATTTTGAGAGTTTAACATAAAGTTTTTCTCTTTTCAAAACATCTAGTGTCTTCTTAACATGCTTTAAATGTTCTTCCCACGTTTTACTAAAAATCAGAATGCCATCCAGGTACACGATAACAAAATCATCAAGAAAAGGTCTGAGTACATCATTCATTAATCTCATGAAAGTAGCAGGAGCATTAGTTAAGCCAAAAGGCATAACCATCCATTCATACAATCCCTGCTTTGTTTTGAAAGCAGTCTTCCATGCATCTTGCTCTGCAACTCTGACCTGATGGTATCCATTGTGCAAATCTAGCTTGGTAAAATAAACAGCTTCCTTCAATTGATCTAAAAGATCATCTATGCAAGGAAGGGGATAATTATTTTTTATTGTTATCATATTCAGTGCTTGGTAGTCAATGCAAATTATCCACGAGCCATCTTTCTTTCTCACCAAAACGATTGGTGACCCACATGGTGATGTGCTAGGCTTGATGAACCCTTTCTCGAGAAATTCCTAAACTTGCTTCTTGATTTCAACATTCTCTAAAGCAGACAACCTGTACATTCCAATGTTAGGCAATGGAACATCTTGCTGCAAAATAATATCATGTACTATTTCCTTTTTGGGTGGCAGACCTTTAGGTTCTTGAAATAAGACATCATACTCTAAAACAACCTTTTCTATATCAGCTTGTTGTTCAACACTACAGCCTTCAAATACATTGGTTTTATCAGGTTTCTTTTCCTTTACAACCATCAGTAAGAATTGTTTTCATGAATTTATCATTCTTTTCATCTGCCCTGAGTTTATGAGAGTATAATTATTCTTGAGCTTATGAGCTCTTACAAAGTATTTGATTCAATCTTTAACAAGTAGATACTTGTTCTCAGCTCTATAGAAAATAGCCTTTCTATCATACAAGTAAGGACTTCCTAAAACAATTCCACATATATCCAAAGGAATTATGTCTAACTCAACCTCATCTACAAATGCTAACCCAAAAGAAAACTTGAGTTTGCACTGTCTAGTCACTTGTAGCTGTGCTTTATATTCAACCATCTTAATGGGTATGGTTTCTTGTTAGGTGTAGTTGCTAATCCAAATTTCTTTACAATTGCTTCAGAAATCAAATTTACTTGTGAGCCACTATCAAATAGAGTATCAATCTTTTGATATTTGGAAATAACTCGAATATGGAAAAGTTCATGTCTTTTTCTCTCGTTTTCTTCATCAATAACAGATTGAGCAGAATTACTAGTAGATGCTTCAGAATTCTTACCTTTTATACTTGTGGCTGCAATAGTTGTTTCATCTCCTGAGTCTGACCCCAAATCTTTCTGAATAGTTGTAGCAGTCTTCTTCTTCTTGCCCTCGAAATTCTTAGGTCTCAGCTCTGGATGCAGAATCCAACAATGTTCATCATCATGCCCATCCTTTTAACAGTGAGTGCATGAAGCTTTTCTTTTCTGTGCAGTGTTAGCCTTCCTTGCTTTCCACTTCTGCTTTCTTTTCTCCTTGCTCTTGCTTGTAGTGGGTTGGGATGGTCCCCCAACTTCTGGATTTCCATTCTTTCCTCTAACTTCTAAATGAGTAGCTTGTACAGATACCTCATCTATACTAGTGGGATTAAACATGAGGATGGTATGCCACATGTAGCTATGTAGACCACCAATGTACTTCAAAAGAGTCTCTGGTGAGTCTAGTGAGATGCCTAGAATCAATTCTTTCTTTCTAAATTCTTGAGTGTACCCTTGCACACTTTGCCCTTTCAATTGTTGAAGAGTTTGCCAACTCATCATGGCTTGTTTCATGTAGGCCAATGGACAGAACTGCTTTTTGATCGCAGAAACAAATTCACTCCAGAGAGAGATAGTCTTACCATGTCTTTTCATATCAGCTTGGGTTCTGCCTTCCCACCAAGCCAAGGCAGTGCCTCCTAGGCGTAGGCTTGCCAGCTGAATCTTACTCTTGTCTGAGTCTATGTTCTGTACTCTGCAATACACATCAATTTGTCTAATCCAATTGTCCAACTTTTTAGCATTTAGCTCTCCATCATATATAGGAAAATCAAACATCTAGCTTTATCAAAGATGTTTTCTTGTTATGCACAGGGCTATTAGGAGGTGTGAGAAAGCTTTCCTCTTTCCCTTTTCCTTTGGAGTGGTCATGGAAGTGAGACTCATCTTCTTCTTTATCTTGTTTAGAACCTGAGGAGTCTTCATCCTTATGCTTTCTAAAGTCCTTATACATTTCTTCTACCATAGACTTTATAGCTAGGAAACTTTCTATGAATTGAGGGTTTGGCCCCACAGAACCTTCCTCTGACATTGTCTTCCGAGGATAAACTCTCCCAATTTCAGAATTAGTTTCCACCAACTCTCATTCTCCTAATTTGAGCTTTGATCTAGTGAGCATTCAACAGCAAAACCAACACAAGCTTGTCTAACCTTACAGCCTAAAGCTCTAATGCCACTTGATCTGATAATCACCCTATGAGTGACCTCAATTAAAGATTTATTGAATAAAGGTATTATAGACTCATGTGCTAGTGTTTGTGTCTATGTTATTTAAGCAACGGATCGATCAAATTGCAAATACATAGACACTTGAAAATGGAAAGACAATGTCATCACTCAGATTTTCCTTGAAGTTGTTGGAAGAGGAAAGGAGTCCAAGGTAACCACAAACCAACTTTTAAGTACAGATTCTAGCCAATCTGTACTCAGAGAGGGATCTCTCTTTATGATTTAGCTTGGTTTTGAAAGATATTAGGCTAGCTATGAAGTTTAGGAGTTTTGTTTGAGTTTGGGTGGTGAGATTCAATAGTAGAGGGGTAAAATTGAGTAGTTCAGGCCATTGGGCTAATGGAGTCAAAGAAGATGGCTTAACTGGACTTGTTTTCTTAGAAAAAGATGGTTTCACAGGGTAAGATGGTCAAACAAGAAACAAATGGAAACTTGAGAGAAATGGAATGGGTTTAAAATGGATGAAGGACAATTAAGAATCCTTCATCACATTTAAAGAGGGAACTTGAATGATTACTACTAAAGAGCAGTTAAGAATTATTTAATAAATAATCAAAATGAAAGAACTAGGAAACATGAGCAATCAAGATTTCACTGTTTATACTAATTCAGAAGAAAACATGGAGAATAATAATGATTGAAAACAGAGTGCAATCAAGCATATTCTAAATTATTCTTTTTCATTTATCATTCAGATGTGAAATATAAATGATATAATAAAAAAGGAAAACTTAAAAAAAAACAGAAGGTATAGAGGACTTATTGATCCGGTGTTTGCTTCAAGAAATCTGTGAAAAGTCCTTTGCTTTAATTCTTTACCCAGCAAGCCATACAAAATTTGGTCCAATCAACACTTTATTCCAAAATAGTCAATATTACAGCAATGTATCAGAGTCCACCCTCAATACTCCAATTGAGGGGGTATTTATACAAAAAATATTTACAAAAAAATCTCATAACAAAGTGAGATATATTCTAGTGTGACTAAGAGTAGGTTACATGAGAATAGAGCCAACTAGTCTCGAAGATAGGAGTAAAGTAAACTGATGTTGTGTTGTTCCTTTTCTTGCTGAGTGTGCTGGAGGCAGGCCCTATGATTTGGCTTGTTGTTATCTTCTTTAGTAACTATGTGTTGGCTGCCCTATTTTGACTGATACTCTTTACCTATTCTGATACACTTCGACCTGTTTGACCTTTGTTCATCTCTGTTCACCTTTATTCATTTTACCATAGTAAATAGCTCAAAATTTACATTTTACCAGAGATAAATTTACAAAATTTCCAACATGTCTTCCCACCATTTTTGCTCTGGCAATTTGTGTTTCTGAAGTTTCCTCAAAGTTTCATCCATCTCTGTATATCTGAAAAAGTTAGGCTGGATTGGGAACAAGTGTTTTATCTCATGTTCAACATAGAATAAGTTCTCTAAGCTGTCATAGAGAACTCGGCCTGTGGGGAGTGCTTTTATTCCGGATGCACTTATTGATGGACTAGCTTGATTTCCAACATACTTATTCAATTTGCTTACATAATCTGTATGCTTCATTAATCTATCATTAATCACTAAAGGACTTGGTAGCCCTTTATTTTGCAAAATAGTGAACTTCTCCATAAAAGAATTAATTTCCACCTGCATATCTTGACATCTTCTCTCCAAATTCTGCATCAAAGTTTTCTTGGTTAGCACCCTTTTGATTTCCAAAATAGTGTCTATCCTGTCTGCAAAGCCAAGTTTCTCCAGTTGTTCCTTAGTTCTGTTATTCAAAATATGTATGAGCTGGTTGGCTTGATCAGGCATTTGTCCTAACAGAGCTTCTGTCTTTTGAATTTCTCCCTGTGTTTCCTTCACTAGATCAATCTGTTCATAGATCACTTGGATGGATGGCCAAACATCATTTATGGATTGTGTGATATTGGCCCAAAGAATATTCTTTATCTCTACAAGAGGCTTGTCAAAAGTGAGATCCTTTTCTGATGTTTACACTTTATTTTCTAATGCTTTGATCTCCCTTGTTTTTTCCACAACATTTATTTTGGAGATATCATAATTTCTTTCTACCTTAGCCAACTGCTCTTTTACCCGTTTTAATTCTGAAACTTGTAATCTCATTTCTTCCATTGCCTTTATCAATTCTTCAGTGCTCAAATTAACTTGTAATCTCATTTCTTCCATTGCCTTTATCAATTCTTCAGTGCTCAAATTAGAACTACTACCTTGTCCTGTTCCTGCTGTTGTTGTACCTATGACCACCTCTGTTGTGGCTATTGGGATGTTTGGAGCTAATGTTGTTCCAAGTGTAGAAGGGACTACTGTTGAGACTATGGGGATTACATTAGGAGGCTGAGAGGTTGACTCTCCCTGCTTGTCCTTTAGTGATTTTTCTAGTGCCTGCTCTGTGTCATTCAATCTTTCATTGAGTTTCAAGAGGAGATCCATCATCTCTTCTTCAGGGTTCTACTGTATAACCTCAGCAGTTTGTGGATGCCTTGAAGGAGGCAGCTTTAGTTGCTTCCTCAAGGTAGTAATGTCTTCTTCTTTCTTCTTGATTAGTGCTTATACACCTTTTACATCTTTGGGATCATGTCCCAATCCAATGATGATTTCTTCTAATGATTTTATTCTGTTATCCTTAGCCAGGGAGGAGGATTTTTCTAAGTTCAGTTGGGCAGTTGTATTATCCAAAGAATTTTGTAGCCTATGAGCCATCAATGCTTTACTGGTTAAGGTAGAATAGACCATTTCTCCAGTTTTCTTGTGAAGTTCAATCTGATCCAAAGGATTAATATCCTTAGCCAAGACTTCCAGATTTGTCCTGATATAATCTGCTGCTGTTTGAGGTTGTTGAACCTTTGGCTTGAAGTAGCTCATTATCATCTTGCCCTCTTGAATGTCATAGGCTGACATCAATCTCTGCTAGTTTGTGGGGGCCATTTTCAAATACTGATTGTAAATTTGAAGTCTTACTGGATCATTTTTGGCTTTTATTTCTGTGAATGTCTTCTTGATATCTAAGGCCTCTTTACTTTGTGGCCTGGTGGATGATACTTATGTACTGTGTTGTCTCTCTAGCTCCTGCCTCTGTGAGCTAGTGGATGTCTCTCCCAATGGGGAAGTTTGCTGACTAACTACCCTTTCTACTCTTTGACTGTCTGTAGTTTCTTCAATAATTTCCTCTTCTAAAAGAGGATTCAGTCTTTGCCTCTTTGTCCCAAGCTGTCCTGTAGGTCCACTATGGGGGTAGTGGTTTCCTTGTCCCTCTTTTTATTTCTTTCCTCATTTAGAGGAGTTTGCAAAATTGGACTTTCTACTACTTTAGTTTTAGCTAGAGGAGTTGGTACTCGACCCTGTTCTTTGGAAATTCCAGGTTGATCTGTCATTGTAGGTTGTTCTGTAGTCTCTACTTCCTTTCCTTTGGATGTTCCTATGACTGGTATGTTAACTTCCTGTGGAGGCTATTGAGAAGTTCCAGCACTGGAGGCACCAACTCCTGACCTTTGAGATAACTTAAATGATACCTGCCCAAAAGAATCCAAGTCAAGTGTTTTCTCAAGATCTCTCATAACTTTCTCAAAATTGACTTGTTCACTATCATGCTCTACTAGGGTACCTTCCCTCCAGTCATCCATATTTGCATATTTTTCAATTTCTGGAATTCTATGGTGAATATAAGGGGACAACCTGTTCTTAATTCTTCTATCACATATAAAACTGTTGGGATCATATGGTTTCCATTCAAAACTCTTTTGTAACTTAAGTTGTTCTTCTAGAATTTTTTCTGCTTCTTTCCATGCTTCCCTAGTGTTGCAGACAAAAGGGCCTAACTGGTTCTTTATTCTAAGCTGAGCTTTCTTCTTGGAATTACAAAAATGGACTAAATCTGCATTTATCATTTATCTGAAATATTTCAATGAAAAGAGTCTCATTGGAACATATTTTGGCAGCTTGAATGGGCAGAGTTCACATCCATAGATTCTGATTTCTATGTGATTCTTATATAGGTACCAGTCGCCTATCCTGTACTACTTGGGGAGATGGAGGATTTTCTTCATGTCACCATTGATCCTGGGAGGGGAGACTCCTGTCAACAGAGTGGTTGCTGGATGTACAAATAGGTCAATGAACTCATTATAAGTCTAAGGGGTCTCAAGGGATCTATGGAAAATGGGGCTCCAAAAAATGACAGACCTTGGATTGCCTCTAGTATCAAGTTTCTTGACAGGGAAAGGGAAACTGTCTGACTGGTAATACAATAGAAGATGGTATATGAAAGTAGTGTATTTGAGGACTCCTTCACTATCTAGTCTTATGAACTGGTCATGAATTTTGTTGGCAATATAAGAAGCATAATCATATTTAACAACAGGGGGTTGTCCAGGAGTAAAAATAAACAATAATACCAAGGTTATTTCATCAACATACTCTCTGGAGGTGAACCCCATGATTGAAGCTACCATATCAATAATGATCTTTCCTGTATCTCCAAAGAGAACCTGTAGATAATGATGTGGGCCTTTAGGCTGATATTTAGGGTCCATGAACATTTGACAAATGCGAGTAAGTTCAGCTTGAGACAATTGGGGAACTTTTTCAAGTAAGTATCCCATAGAGAGGGGAGTAAAAGCATGACTGGAATGGAATTGCAGCATTTCATTGATAGACCGAGCAGTTATGGGAAAAAGAACTTCTTTGCTTGGGGACAGGACTGCTCTTTGAGTAGGGTCATAATTAGCACAGCGTGATGAATTATATCTGGGAAAACATGGACTGCAGGGAGGAATTACATGGGAAGATTTGATTTCCACAATCCTAAAATGTCAAAGCCATTGAGATAATTGTCTCTAACTTGGAAAAAGATCTTAAGGTGGTTTTCATTACCTGATAAGTCTTTTATTTAAAAATCTTTATTGGCCAGGGGCAGATAATCCAAATCCTTGTGAGGAGCATTCATGGGTACAACATTCAGAGCTATAGGGGTTTCCATCACTGGTTCTTGTGGATTTAGGAATGGAACTTGGGTTTTCTGTGGAAAATAGACCAAACAGCAGGTTTGGGGACTTTTAATGGCAACACAAACTATTTTTAGACTTGAATTTTGCCCTCGTTGGTAGAATTTTCAGTAGAAAACCGAAATTACAGGGTTGCAGGGTAAACTGGATAAATACCTGTGTTTAGGAGGTAAACTGTACAATGGCAGGTTGGATGATAGGCTGCAAAGTTCGTCACTGTAGATTTTCTGGTCAGGTGGCGGTTGGGAAACTGGAACAATTGACTCGGACATTGTTTTGCATGGGAGCACAGGTCATAAGATATTACAGTGAAAATGACACTTTGTTCGTTTATTCAACAAAACTGAGGTTGGCGGGTCTTTTTTGGTTTTATCAGGCATATGACGTAAGCGGGATGTGACGTTTTGTCACTTGTGGAGGGTGGTAAGCGGTTTGTATCACACCGCTTTTGAGGCTGGGTGGTTTTGGGTTGGGGGTGAGCGAGCATATGGACAGCGCGACACGTGGCGGGAGTACGAGCGGAAAAACGCCTGGTGATCGCGAGTTAAAGCGCGTTCACCAAGGGGGGCGCGATATCATCATCAACCGTCAGATGAAAGGAGATTGATTGGACAGCGGACGGGCGTGGGACATGGTGGGGCATTAACTGTAGTGGGCCTGACACAATAAACAATGTTTTAATCATATCGGGGGCAGTGTGATTGGTCGAGGGGTGGTTATTAATTAACCTAAAGTGTTAATTAATCCCGTTGTCATGTGGTGGGGAAGGTTATTAATAAATTTCGGATAAATCTATTAATCCCTTTTAAACAATGTTTATGGTTATATTTAACTGGAGCGGGAACATATAATACTTTAGGGATTTATATATATTTAACTAATAAGGGAAGGGTTATATGGTGCGGGGGTTATATATTTATATATGTTAATAGTTAATATAACTATGAAATATAAAGTGCTAAGTTAAAACATTTTATGTGTATATTCTAACTTAGGATAAAGATAAAAAAGGGGTTTTTAGGTGATATTGTGCATTATTCCTAAGTAAAATAGGATTTTACTTAGGAAACTTTATGAAATGAAATGAACGGTTTATGGATGAGTCTAAGTACTTAGGCTTTTAAATCATTGGGCCGAGGGTCCGGTCCCTCCAAAAGTCAGAGAAATGCTCTGAGCCCCTTTGATTTTCAAAGACCTTAATACTTTAGGGGGAATTAGTGAAATCTTTAGGGAAAAATGTGAAGGGAAGTTAATTATTTAACCTTGTTTTGCTTGTACTGCATCAAGTAAAATGTCTACCTTGCACTTGTGATAAAAGTGAAAATTGACACATTTCAGAGACATTATCCATCACAAGTAATTCTGCAACACCATCTACCTACCCTACCTACTTTAGCCTAGCATTTTTTCTTCTTTATTTGGGTGCACTTGGACTGGCAAACCCTTATCACACTTTTTCTTTTACATATGGAAGTCTATCTAAATCTAACCTTATTACATCCAAGGGCTCAATTAAAACTATTGAGCTCCTTTTGTTTACACTACCTATCTACTTATCTGCCAAGATTAAACAGTTTGGTCAGATTTTATTCTCTATCTCTATAGCATGAAATTGAAAAATGAATGAGCCAAGTTTAAACAGTTTGACTCTTCATCAATTGTGGCATAAGATTAACAAGCTGCACACAATTGCTTATTACAAAAAATGAAATGGTAGTGGCATTTAGACTTGCACACTTTCCTGGTCTATTTTTATTTGGGGTTCATTTCTTCTCATTTTTTGACCATTTTATTCTTTTCACCCTTTTATTTTTCTTTTAGGGTATACCCTCTTTACATTTTTTAAAATTTTTTGGTTTTTTTTTTTTTGACAATATGGAAAACCTTTGCAACAAGGAAAGGTATGAACATATTCGCAGCTCATCAAGCCAATCATGAAATATGACACCTATTGGTATAGGAGCATAACAGACAGTAAAGAAATACAGTAAGCAAATACAAGAACACAAGAAATTAATAAGGAGTTCACCCTATCCTCCAGGGCTACATCTCTGGTCCAGCTCTCAGTGGTGGCCTTATTTTATTGTGTCTTAAGTAGAGAACTACAATGCAGGGACTCAATATGAGTCTCCTGAAATAGATTTGCTTGGCAGGGTGGTTCTTGGATTCCCCAAGCCACTGGAGTGCACAGACTCTTTTGCCTACCAGCTCTTTGACCTCTCTGGTCTGACAGATATTCTCAGGGATGGCTCAAATCTCTCAAGCTCTCTGGTGCTCAATGTTGCCTTTGGTCAGCTCGGCCCTCTGTCTTCTTTCTGCTTTTGCTTCACTGTCTTCTTTGCTTCTATGTCTTCTGTCTCCCTCTCTATGTTTTTTCCACCTCTCGGGGTTCTCTATGTCTTCTGTCTTTTGTTCATGGCTTTAAAGCCATTCGTTCTCATGTCTGTTCAGTTCCTCTTCCTCCTCCGTCGAATCGCCTTCTACAGATGTGATTGGAGTTCCCTGTTCAGCATCATCACCAAGCTCACAGGGAGTGGCCACATGTCCTCCTATAAACAACGCCAACCTGCTTCGTCAGTTCAATTCTTCGGTTACGTTGTGGAATGAGTCTTCCTCCACCGTGGCGATCAAAGTGGACCTCAAATCCTTTTAAATCGCGGCTTATTCCCTCATTAAATCTGGTCTTGTCGTCAGGCGCAATGTCAACCATCCGATCTGGATCCCCCAGATCCAACACCATCTACTCATTTCGCGCAGTTGACCTGCTCGACCATTAGCACGCGATGTGCAGCGGTTTTCTCTCTCCTCCGCTTGCCACGCATTGAGCGCTGAGTGGAATCGCTCCGCTTTTATCTAAAACCACTTACCGTTCAAGGAGCCCCCAATGAATACCGCCGGTTTTAGAGCAGGTCCTGCCTTTTAGCTTTTAGCCTTTCCCCGCGATTTCCCCAGCTCTCCACGTGACCAAGTGCTTGGGGCTCCCCATTTCAAGGGTTTTTGCAGTGCTAATCGTGCATCAAAAACCTCCTCTATTTCCTGATCTGGGCCTCCCAGGGGCTAATTTCACCTCCCGCGCAGTCTCCATGGGCCTCGATCAGTGTGCTTTGACCGAGGTCCTCGTTGTTCCACGCTAGCTGCCACTACCACTAGTTTAGAGGTGTTTTTGATCATTGTTTTGAATTATTTTATGTTTTTCCTGACCTGATACAATCATGGTTCTTTTGACAGTTCTTTATGGATCCAATTCGGATCAGTTTGAGTATGATTTAACTGAAGCAGGTAAGTATGTCACTCTCCACAAAATCTGAAGAAGAAATGGTTTCTAGAATTATGGAGAAGATTCTTACCCAGATTATTCTCTAACTTCTCTCCATGTCAAGCATTTGCTTGCATGAGGTCATGCAAATCGGTAATATGGGGGGTGATGTTGGGCTTTAGAATTGATACATTATCTTACCTTGTTTCCTTATCTTTTCATTAGTTTTCTAAGTTTTTTATGTACATAATATGTTAATTTGTGTGATATGAACCTCTGAAGTGGTCAATAAGTGTTTCATCCTTTTATTATTCAAAAGAGTTGATATAATTATGAAAATATGAGTTACGATTACTATTTGAAGTGTTAACTAATAGGGTATTTTGATAGAAGATGTTTTTCTATGGGATACGTGAGTAGAAACGAGTTACGAATAATTGTGTGGGTTAGTTATACCACCATTGGGTGATACTGGTGGTCATCATGGAAATATCAACTGTGAATGAGATCTTCCCCACCTATTCCTAGGAAATATGAGAGATTTTGTAATTCAAATTAAGTGTCCTGAGAATATTTAGATTCTTAGGGTCGCTTCTTTATTTTTAAAATAGGCTTAAGTGTAATATAAAAGTGAGGAACTAAACCTCGGTAGATTAGGTGGAAATTACTATCATTTTGATCTATGTTATAAGTTTTATAGAAATTATTTGTAATATTGTTCTTGATTAATCCAATGGAGGCTTTCAGAATTCAACTTTAACTCTTCTCACTGAATTAGTTCTATGGCGGTTGAATTCTAGTGATCGTGGGCCCAATCCTGGAATGACGACTATGCTTCTTTATGTTATTAAACTTAAATTTAAGATTTAGGTTCTTTCTTTGTAATTATTCAATTACTTTCTAGATATTATCATTGGTTATTGAATTGTGCATTATAGTGATAGTTGTTACAATAGTTTGAATGAAGGTCATGAGATTGGATTCCTGATAATTGATTTTCTAAAGTGTTATTTGTTTTTTCGTTTCATGTGAGTCATAAAGAATTGTTAAATGTGATATTTTATACTTCTTTCATCAAACTCATTTCTACTATGAAGTGTTGTTCCTTTCTTATATTTGCAGTTTCCTGGGAAACAACTTGTGTTTAGCATAATTATTTTAAATTTGCAGTATAAGAGTCAAGCCTTTGGTCTTAAAGTAGCTTTGAATGTTTATGATTGAATTCTCGAAGTTGTGAATAATATGTTCTTTTATGAAATCCTAGTTGTTACATGTATTTTACATGCATTTACCTTTCAATAGGGCTATACATAAAAGATTAAATTAGCACTATTCTTTGCACATACTGTGTGGACAACCTTGAAATACCTAAACAAGTTCCGGGTTGACAATTTAATGAATGGAAGTCAGTTGATATTTTGAAAGAGAAACTGAGTAACCCAACAAACATCACATACCATATTATGAAAACATATTTTTGAGGACAATTTTTTTTGAGATGATGTATTTTGTGTCTATGATGAATAAATGAATGTTATATGTTAATGAATAATTTCTATATGTCTCTTTATGTACATGACATTGTTTCATATTATGTAAACATATTTGTTATGATAAAATTTATTAAGATGAAATATTTTGTGGATTTACAAATGAATGAAATTTTTCTATTTGTTTTCTAATGTATCTTAATGTCCTGATTTCAACTATTTCCTATATAGTAGATAGATTAGGTATTGGGGAATTGAGAGTGATGTGATGAGGGGGTGGGGCCATGATAGCTTCCACCTTCACGTGTTTGGCCCTATTCAATAGATACTAAATTATGATTTGGATCATCTTGGAGAAAAACAACCTCAATCCAAAAGAGCAACGACAAAGTTAATGTTGACTTCGTTGTTGCTTCTTTAAGTGGAGGGAGGTTTGCTCCAACATTAAAATACTACAACAATTTATTCTCAAAATAAATATGAGCACATTTAGATATTCATGCATGCAATTATTTTTAATTATTATTTATTCATACAATTAAATTTAATATTTGGTCAAATTTAATCTAATTTTGCCTCACTGGTCTCATGAATATGTGTAGGATGACTAGTTTCAATTTAGATGTCGAAGTGGAATAACTATCTAAAGAAAATAACTCAAAATGGTAAGGGTTTAGGTGAGACAATTTTTTATTTTTATTTATATATATATATATTTGTCTTGTATGTCTTGGCCGAGTGGGATCTGAATTTTTTTTATAAGAAATAACAAACTTTTCCATGAAAAAAAATCATCCAGTATTTTTATTCTTTGACAATTGTGTTTTTATTTGTGTGAAAGGTCAAAAACTGACATTTTTCATGCAAGGAAGTAGGAGAAACTCTTACTCTATTAATTGGGCATAAGGAATTGGTACGGTTTTTCTTCTATTTTATTAATTAGTTATCGCAATATCTAACTTATTCTCCTTGCTTTGTTTTACATGTACTTTCATTCACATATATGGATTTGAAAGATTAACTATGGTTGGAGTCATATACGCATAAAAACATTGAAGCACTACTCATGTTTAGCCCACCAAGTGCTTGGCTACCAGGTGCCTGATTTAGTTTTTTGTTGCATTTTATTTCAAGCAATTTTTTATTTCTACATTGCAATTCTCCCAATATCATAAATGTTGAGAAAAACTAGGGCAAATAAAATTAGGGTTTCTTTTATAATGTTTTCTCTTGTTATATTGACAATTCTTTTGATATAATTTTAGTTCATCGTCATCATTAGTATTGTGTGTTCATCATCAATACAGTGCCAATAAATAATATCACAATGCAAACAAGAACACTAGAAATAGGCTCCAGGCCAAGGCAAAACCCCTCCACAGGGAAAAAAACCAAAAATTCTCTTCTTATAGAAATTCAATGAAGACTTCAAAGACCTTAGATCAAGACAACTCACCAAGTGATAGGGAAGCCACCCAAACAACAATTCTTATCTCTATAACTTATTATGATGCTCTTCTCTAGCTCAAAATATGAACATAGATAACTTTCTTCGCATACGTGTGAGCTTGCCAAACAAATAATTGATGCACAAGCCAAACAAATAGACCTTCTTTATTTCCTTGCTATCCTTCACCTCTTTCTTGCTCTAAATTTTCCTCACACTTCTTGAAGAGACAAAATTACTTGTTTCATGCAAATGAGGTCCAATACCTCTCCTTTATTGAGAAATCTAAGGCATTATGTGAGTTATATTCTTCAATTTGATTTTTCTTATCTTGAAATTTACTTGTGAAATTATATGTTGATTATGTTAGTGTTCCTTTCACCAAATAAATTCCAACATGAAGATCACAAAGAAAAGAACACAAGATGTAAGTGCACAGCTAGGGAAAAACCCCTATGGAGGAGAAAACCCAGCCAATTTTTCTCTAGCAGATTCAATTAGGTTGAGACACACTTGACCCTTTCACTAAATAAATAGACTTACTCCAACTACCAGACCAGTTCCTCCTATGATTGTCTCTGCAATCATGGTTCTTGGCTCCTTCTATTTCAACTTCAACATTTCGACCCTCCATTTGAAATAGTGTCGGCCCTCCTACTTCAGAAATATCAACCTTCCTCCTTCAGAAATATTGATCTTCCCTATGGAATAGTCACAACCCTTTCTATAATCATCTCTGCAACAATGAACTTTGGCCTCCCTATAATTGTTTCTACAATTCACATTTTTGGCTTCCTCTCTATAATATTCTTCTAATATTCTCTGCTTCCTCTCCATGGCCCTATAATAGTTTCTCTTACTTATTGAATGAATGCTTCACTTATCTCCTTCAAATGGTGAAATAGTAGGCTATTTATACTTATTGGTCAATGTGCGTTTGAGTCGACATGAACAATTTGAATTGAACTTGACTTGTAGGCTTGTAATGAAGGTCAATTTGATTAGCTTCTATTTGGAGGCCAAATTTGAAGGATGAATGGTAATCCTCTTGGGAGAAGGAACTGATTTGGTGTAGGAGATATTTAGACACAAAAATAGTTTTCCTTTCTTGATCTTAAGGATCCCAAGAAGGGTCTCTTACAAAAATTACTTTGATTTTGAATCAACAAAACATTGGCTTCACTATGCCCAAAAAATGTATTTGAAGGAAAACATTTAAGTAATTAGATTTCATAGGCTTTCCCCTTACTCACTCAGTGTTGTGTTTTCTATAATGGCTATTCTATCAAATGAACATTTATTGTCAACAAAATATTTCCATGTAAAATGATCCAATTTCGAGAGTCGATGATAAAATTTGAAAGAGATGAAAATTATGTTCATTACCCAAGTATCAACTCCTTGGAAATCTATGGAACGTTATAAGTTGAGCACAAAACCCATTTCAAGATTTTTGATCGCATTTCTTACTTATGGAGAGGTTCCAAAAGATTTTTTTATTAATCTTGTAATAAATGTTATAGAAAAAAATTAGAATGAACTTAAAGATGAAAAAAAACTTGGAAAGTTGTAAAGAAATATAGATTTTCAGATGAAAACAACATATGTCTTAGAATGTTATCATGTGGAATTCCTTTGCATGAATGAATGCTTATTGGATTGATCAGAACGACCTGTTAGGACATTCATTTTGATTTTAAAATATTTTATAAGATTTTGAAGATATAAATAAGAGGAAACGGGTGGTGAAAGGAATGGTTAGGTTGTAGTGAAGATAGTTGGGGCAGAAGGCAAGAACAAGAAGTTGTGGGATGGTTGCAGCAAAGTGTCAGTAGAAGGCAGGGGCAGCCGAGCGGACAAGACAGATGAGAGGCAGACAAGGAAAGGAATAGCTGAGAGAGAACTAGCAATGCAAGCGACAGAAGGAATACAAAAGAAGAAAGTCATAAGGAGAAATGGGTTGCTTGTGGTTTGATGGATTAGCAGCATCTAGTCGCGGATGTGTAGATAGGAAGATGCAGCTGCTTGGAACATCTGGGTTGAAGATTGAACCAATAGCTGAGAAGTAGGCTAATTTTTTCAATGGTAGTTAGATCATGTAATCGTGTATTTATTGTAGTTACTTGTGGCTAAGGCCAATGTATTATGTATTGCTCTTTTTTTTACTTAAGATGAATGAAGATCTAGATTGGTTTCTTAGTATGCTATATGTATTTTATTTTGAGATATGGGCCCACTAAAATTTTAAATATACTGCAAGTCTATGTATGTGGTAGCTTTGTTGTACTAAATGATATGTTGTTTTCCTGAGTATATGTATGATGCTTCTTACATATTTATGGTTGACATACCATGGTCAACCCTTCTTATTTCTGGTCGTGGCACACCTCAGGTGAGACTCCTTACCCTTTGGGTAAGGTGAAAATGTCAGCATTGTCCTAGACTACAATGAGCCATTGTTGGCCCTCCGTGCCTGAACCCAGGGTCTTCCCCTGATGACACTTTCGTGCCAACAAATGGTTTCATCATCAGGACCTGAAGTTACAAGAATCGGTTTGGAACATGGTGTCAAGGATATTCAAGAAAGAGATTAGAGATTGGTGGAATAATGGAGTAGATTAGTTTACAGCAAAAAAAGCTAATCAAAGGGGTCAACCAATTACCAAATTTAGTGGAGAGATTTTGTATGCTGAGGGTGCTAGTGACCAGTATGAGATCTTCTAGTGCAAGTTCCTAGAAGACTTGTATAATTAGTTAAGATGGTTGAAAGTTCAAAATCGATTAGAGGGAATGACATCAACTAATCGCAACTGGACTCCTTTAGACCTTATATCACTTCGACAGTTAGACATTGATTTGACAATGGCAATTGACTTTTGGGTACAGACTATAGTGGAGGGGTACATAGTCAAGTTTTCATAGAAAATTATCATTCCTTTTCAAGGGAGGAAGAGGTGTTCGAGTTTGGGTTAAGAGGAAGGTTGGTGAGGGAAGTGTCATTATGGATTAAAATGTTCATGGTAAAAGAGGGACTACTGCTCTCACCTACTGCGACGATGGTAGCTTAAAACCCCAATACTGGGGAAGAACCTAAGGGGAGAATGCTACTGGTTGGGGAATAGAGATGTTGCTGAATGAATGGATGTAGAAGTATTGCAAAAAACGAGAGACATTAGGGTGTAAAGGAGAGTGTTGTTAGTTGAAAAGTGGCATGCAAGAGTGGTTTAGACTTTAAAGAAGAGAAAAATGGGACCCCACCAAGTAGGAGTGGTGTCGGGGAACTCACGAGAGGAATGGAGAGTAAAAGAAGATACAAGACAAGATAAGAATGGCAATAGGAAAGATAGGAGCTAGAATAATAAAGAGGATTCTTCCTTACGGGTTGTGGGAAGGATAGCAAAGTAACGGCTACCGAGTAGTCCCAAAGAGGAAAGAGAAGAGGAAATGGGAAACATCATGAGAAGGTTATTTTCCGAAGGAGAAACATCCACAAGAGGTCAGCAGCAATATCCCCAAGGTATAGGTAGTATTCCTCCGAACCTTCCCCAGGTGCCTTACCATGAGCCAGAGAAATTTGTTATTAAATTATCTAAAGAAATACGAGTACATAGCGTACATGAGAAATATAAGGCAGTATCAATACAGTAAATAACTGGGGAATTAGTGGTATTAGTAATATAGGACTGTAAGGATCTCAGTAGCCTGGAACCAAGGGATTTGTGTTGTTGGTGCATACTTAGATAAACATGGCGGGGTCTTTCACCAAATACCCAGAGTTTACAGGTAGAGAAAATGAAGATGTAGAACAACACTGGTATCTCTACGAAGCTATATGGAGAGCACGACAAACACCAAACAACGTTAAATTAGTTGAGTTATAGACCACACTAAGGGAGAGAGCTCTACGTTGGTTTATAAAATGGGTGCAATAGAACCAGAATGCCATAGTAGATGATATCAAGAGGGGGTTCGTGCAGGAATTTAAAGTACCTCAGACTGACCAGCAAGGGCTATCGGAGCTATGGGAAATCAAGAAGAAGGAAGGCGAAACTGCTTGGGAACTAATGCAAAGATTTAAGGATGCTATTGCTAAGTTGAGTTACACCCTAGATCCTAATCACCAGAGGGTCCGGTTCATCAAGGCACTCTTTCCCCTTACAAGAACGTCATTGACGCAATAGAAGATCAAGACTCTCCAGGATGCTTTAGAGCAAGAATCACACATAGAGGCTATGGATGGATACCTGCATGACTATTAGGGAGGGATGGGATTGTAGGATCTATTGATTATGGGCCTTCAAAAATCAAATTTCCACCTTAATGGAGAAATTGAAGGATCTACAACCAGTTTGGCTAGTTAGACCTAACGTATGGTGCACACACTACATGGTGGAGGGACATTTCACGAAAAAACGTCTAAGGTTTCGGGGATTAACCATTCACGGGGGGGATTGCAGGATCATCGAGAACCCCACCAAAAACCAATTTGCGATAGTAGGAGCGCAAGGAGCTTTCCCCAGACGGAACAATCAAGAATACTATGAAATTTGTAAGATGTATGGACATCTACTGTGGATGTGCCCAATACTACAAAAGTACTTCAACGTCCCTAATAATAGATATTGTGAGTTTTGTGCATATACAATGCATCACATTGAACAGTGCAAGGCATTAGATGCCTAGCAAAATAGCTAAATAGGTGGACGTTCAAAATCAATGAGTCCAACAGGGAAGGATGAGGAGGAAATGGGAGAGGACGAAGAGCGGGAGGAAGAGGTCTCGTAAGGTGCTACAACTGTGACCAAGAGGGGCACGTCACCAGGGAATGTTTGCTCCCTAGGATTTCATGGTGTTCACAATGCAGAATCAATACACACACCATAGAGAATTGCCCAAAACTAATTGCAAAGTGGGAGGAAAGGACTAGACAGAGAGGGGCTAACTTGGTTAACATTGAACCTTGTATAGATGACACTCTTCCCATAACTAATATCAATATAGTTTCAAGAAGGGGAAAGAAGATGAGGGAATATCAGGGTGTGGTGGACCCACCCTCGATCATTAAGGTAGCATCCCCGAAGAATTCATATAAGCTTGTGCAACAAAAAAAATATTATCACAAGGTAGCTAAATTGTTTAAAGGGATGACCGAGATAAAGGAAAACCAGAAAAATAATAACCACGTGCTCAACATTGGTCATCCTATAGAAGAATGGTTTAAGTTATTTCTATAAATTGTTGAGGATGAGCACATGTTGAAAGAATTGCGCAAAAGTTTAAAAGTAGCATTGCCAGAGGAGGAAGAGGAAGCAGAAGGACCATCTACCAACTTACTAGAAAGGCATATAAGAAGAGTGTGGCAGAATAAGAAGAGAAGTGGAAAGGAATTTTGAATCAATGCTCAAGTTGCAGGATTTCAAATCAAGGACACGATGCTAGACCTAGGGTCGGATGTAAACATCCTCCCTAGGAAAACATGGGAGGCGATGGGGAAGCAACAACTGAGATATTTGCCAATAAAATTGAGAATGGTGAACAAGTATGGTATCCTACCCATTGGAAGGTTGGAAAAAGTAGAGGTGGATGTAGCAGGAGTAAGGACATACACTGAACTTGAAGTAATTGGCATAATGGGTGATAAGGACCCATATCCGGCACTCCTTGGGATCGACTCAGCCTATGAAAACTATGTTGTCATCAACTTGAAGAAAGAATTAATGATCTTTGAGGCAGAAGGACTGAGGGTGATACAAACCTTGGACCCATATCAAGGACCCAAGTTCATGGAACCTATAGATAATAGGGACGAGCCAGGAATGCTAGACCACCTATACACACTAACAACAGGTAAAAGAGAGGATTACATAAATCCTACAACAGGAGGATCTGTCAACTAGAGGAGTATCCAGAACTTGGAATTTGGTTCAGAAGCTACGTGGGATGCATGGAAGCAAGGCGGATATGAAATTGATACAAGATGTTGCATGAAGATAGGCAAGATAAATTGTATAGGGGTAGAGGTAAGCGACTATCCCAAATTCTAGGGCATTCAACTAGTATACATTTTCTTAAACAAAGTAGATAGAGAAGTAAGGGAGGATCACAAATTCCCATTTCTAGATATCATGCTACAAGCCACACTAGAAAGGTGGTGGAGGACGCCACGGGAGCTTCACTTAATGAACCTATGACATATCACGTGTGTTCATGACATACTAAACAATGCACCTAATTTGACTTCATATTGAAAAATACCTCTAAAAGTCACATTATTTAACCCCCTACCGATATGAATTCATTACACCTCCCCAATTTAAAAAAACCTAATTTCACTAGATATTGTATCTATCCATTTTTTCATTAACATTTTTTATACCCCTTTATATTTTTTCATTAACTTTGAGCTCCATTTTTTATACCTACCAATAAAAAAACCCTTTACCCCCTATATATCCCCCAATATATTAAGTCAAATTTTCCTCAATATATATCCCCCATTATGAACCCACATGGTATGGTATTGTTCCACCAATGAATCCCCTGTGAAAGATGCACTGCAACATGAACCGAGAATGGGGAACTATAAAGAAATCCATGAGGGAGAGGTTTAGTCAAGAGGAAGACCGCCCATAAGATAGAATGAAATATAGAGGTAATTCGGATCCTAAGAAGCACTTAGTGGCCTTCATAGGAAGTTGGGAAAGAGAAAGGATTCTGAAATAACTTTGGGTACATGTATTCATACATACCCTAGGTACCATTCCCCAAGCTTGGTATGCACAAGAAGAGCTCTGCCGACAAACGACAGATTGGAATACCATGGTGGCTCAGTTCATTAGAAGATTCTCATTTAGGGATGATCATATATGCATCACTGAGACACTACATGCAATTAAAAGAATCATGTTCACCCCAAGACAATTTTTTAAAGGTTTCATTGACGAAAATTTCTTATAGTATATTTATAACACAGGTTCTCCAAAATATATGGCCCGTGACAAGGTGGATGCAGAACCAGACGAAGATTGGTTAGAAGGATTGAGACATCTCACCTTTGAGGAAATAGAAGGGGAAAGGGATATACAATAAAGTCCTACAGGAGAAGCTGCAAACCTACTACTGATGAAATTGAGAGAAGAAAAACATTGGAATGGAAGATAAACCCAAGATGGAAGTTGTGGGGGATTATTTGGATGAACAGACCACAAAAAAGATTTTTGACTTGTGGCAGGAATACCAAGACTTGTTCCCAACAGCAGTGGCGGAGCTAAAAGGAATAAAAGGAGAGATAGGGGAGATTAATATTGTTCTGAATCTAGATGCTCGTCCAGTGAAGTACAGGCTGTATAGATTGAACCCCAGGGTGAAAGAAAAGGCTAAGAGGGAGATTGTCAAAATGTTAGAAGTAGGGATTATATTTCTGGTAGATGAAGTGGAATGGATAAGTTTGATAGTCATAAAGAAAAATAAATATGCAACATAAATCAGGGTCTGTGTTGATTATCGAAGTCTGAACAATGCATGTGTGCATGATCCATTTCCAACACCCTTCAGTGATGAAGTCCAGGACAATGTAGCAGGCAATGAAGCATATTCATTCACGGATGGATTCCTGGGCTACCACCAAGTCTGAATAGCCGAAGAGGACAAAAGGAAGAAAAATTTCACCACTAAATGGGGGTCATATGCTTACCATGTAATGCCTTTTGGGTTGAATAATGCACCTGCGGTCTTCTCGAGGATTGTTATAGCTGCATTCCAAGACTACATTCATAGGTTCCTAGAAGTGTACATGGATGACTGGACAGTATATAGTCTGCTGAAGAAACACACAAGCTTACTAAAGTTCATGTTTGAAAGGTGCCGACAGTTGAAAATTTACTTGAACCTAAAGAAGTTCATTTTTGTGGTTCCATTTGGAACACTTCTGGGCCCCATTGTCTGCAAAGACGGAGTGTGCGTAGACTCAGCAAAGGTTACAATAATCGTCAACATGGAACCACCACACGATGTAAAGCAACTATGGTTCACTCTATGCCATACAAGGTATTACCAGTGCTTCATTAGGAATTGTGCATCAATCACAGACTCGATGGAGAAGTTAATAAAGAGGGCAGAAGTATTCACTTGGACGGAGGACTGTCAAGCAGCATTGGATAAATTAAAAGAGAAACTGGTAGTCACTTCAGTCCTTGTCTATCTAGATTGGAACAAAACATTTCATGTACATATTGATGCATCAGGGATCATGCTAGGAGTAGACTTAGTGTAACCAAGCGAAAGAAATATGGATCACCTGGTGTACTATGCCATCAAGAAGTTGTCAACTGCAGAAAGGAACTATATGGCAACAGAGAGGGAGGCATTAGCCATGGTCTACTCTTTGCAAAATTCAGACATTACTTGTTGGGAGCGCCATTCATATTTTTCATAGATCATTCACCACTGAAGTATTTAGTAATCAAACCAATGTTAGAAGCTAGGATATGCCGATGGTTATTACTCTTCCAATGATTCACTTTCGAGGTAGTAATCAAACCTGGAAGACTGAATGTGGGGTTGGATCATCTGTCATGATTGGAGATTGGAGAGAATGAAGGGGCATTATATGATTAGTTACCTGATGCTGACTTATTCAGAATAGAAGCAGTCTTGGACCACTTAGAAGAAATTTTTGGGCTATTCACAACAGGGTACTACCCAAAGGGGTATACACCAACGTAGAAGTGACATCTAATAATAAGGGCAGCAGACTACCAACTAATCGTAGGACATCTCTATAAGATGGGCTTGGATCAAGTCCTAAGGCGTTGCATACTTTAGCATGAAAGAGAAGATGTGTTATGGGAATGTCACGCTGGGGTCGCGGGAGGCCATGTAGGAGGAAAAGCCACTGCAAGAAATATATTGCATGCATGATTATGGTGGCCAACCCTCCACAAGGATTCTAAAGAGTGTGCTAAGAATTGTCATGTTTGTGAGAGGTTTGGGAAGCCTTCCCGATGGAATGAACTACCCTTAAAACCCATTCATACAGTGCAAATATTCAACAAGTGGGTCATAGATTTCATCTGACTCATAACATCACCAACAAGACATTCACACACAAGATACATAATAACATCCACTAAATATCTCACCATATGGGAAAAGGCAGCACCCGTTAGGGATTGTATGGCCAACACTGCTGTAAGGTTCATTTTTGAGAATATAATTTCAAGGTTTGGATGCCCAAAAATCCTTACAAGTGATCATGGAATACATTTTATAAATGAAACCATTGATTCTCTTCTCAAGAATGTTATGATTCAGCATCATAAAAGTAGTCCATACCATCCACAAGACAATGAGACTGTTGATGCATTTAATAAAATACTTGTAAAAGGTCTCACAAAAATTATATCAGCTAATAGGGATGACTAGGATGAGCGTACCAGCAACAATATGGGCATACAAAACAATAGTGAAAATACTTCATAAACAAACACCATTTCAACTGGTATATGGGAAGGAAGCAGTAGTGCCAACAGAGTTCATAGTACCCAACATGTTTATTTCTGAGGCAACAAAAATGATAGATAATGTAGCACTAAGAGAAAGACTAAAACAACTAATGGAGCTTGATGAATCTAGATTCTTAGCTGAATTTCACCAGTCAATAGAGTAGAGAAGGAAAAAATCTTGGCATCACAGGCATATCAGAAATAAGACATTCAAAGTGGGAGATCACACATTATTATACGATAGAAATTTCCAAAAATTCTCGGGTAAATTGCAGATTGTTGGGACCATTCATAGTGGTGAAAATCAGAGATTCTGGAGTGGTAAGGTTGGCACAACTAGATGGAGATATGCTACAAGGTTGGGTAAACGATGCACACCTGAAGCCCTTCCACATGCCAACAAACACAATATTAAGTTAATGGGGTCTCAAAAATGACCCCACAAGTAGGTAGTTGTAAATAAAAGTTAGCCAAATCATTTTCAACCTTCATTTGAAGTTTGTTCTTTTATAATCCTTTTAGAAAGAATAAGCAAAAGCATCAATAAGGTTGTGGAATAAATTTCATAATACCGCAACCCATTTGTGGTCAGGCGGAATAGGTAGATTTAACAGTCGCTCATAGGCACACGCATTTCTAGTTGTTAAGTTACATGTAGGAAAATAGTTTTTCAGTCTTAATAGTCACACGATGTATCCATCCTTTCCCTCGCACAAGCAGTCATTTCCATCATAAGTAACTAATAATTCAATTGTCAAGTGGAAGCCGTAAAATATTTTCCAATTAGGAACAAATTTAGCTAATAAATACCCTCCATTACACCAAAGTTAATAAGCCATACAACCCACTCTACCCTTTCCCATTCCACATCATAAATTTCACGTCCAGATTAGATGATGACAGCAAAGCATGGTTAGGATACATGGGGAAAGTTGTTGTAGTAATTAGTTACCAAATTACATTTAGGAAATGTTGTGTCAAGCCCGACTACTTAATTTTCATAATAATGAAGAAAGTTACAAAATTTCAAGTGCATGTAGTAGAGGAACTCCAATTCTACTATGAAGAACAGCAGCAGAAGTGCAGGAGTGCGAAGCCTCAAGTGATGATTGTCTATCATAGACACAGAGTAATGGCAAAGGGAATTCTCTCAGTTCTAGAGGATAAACTAGATGAGCGAATTACAATGCTAGAAAAATTATATGGAAAATATGACAAATCTACATTAGTTGATAATGACCTTACGGATTACTTCTAGTTCCCAATGCTAAAAAGGGAGGTCTATATTGAAGAAATTCATAAGGAAGATAGCACACAAACAACCAGAGTCAAGGAATATTTCAGAGGATTACAAAGGTCGACACTAGTCAATTTGAGATACTAGTCTTCGCCACTCAATTGGCTGCAATGCAGTGTACCAAATTACTACCCAGAAGAATGCATGGGGGGTCCCTATGGCTCGACATGGAGTACCCAATTCACATAGACAATATTCATCATCTCATAGGGCTGTCAACTGGAGGAAATGTGGTAAACAAAACATTTCAAGAAGGTGCCAAAAAAGCAAAGAAGCAGGGAGAAGATGATTATTATGCAAAATATGGAACAAAGTGAGGCAGAAGGGGAGCCAAAATTGACATGATAAGAAAAATTGAGATAAGGTTTGCCTGCTACATCATAGCAAGTAAGACCATGAGACACTTCACAAGAAATGAATGCACTCTAGATGAAAGTTCGGTTGCAGAGCACTGCTGCAATGGAGAAGTGCTCAACTGGTTTGCTTTCGTATTAAACAAGCTCTTCTAGGCATGTGAACATGTCTATAAGCGGAGTACCAATTTATTATTTGGATACATACTGATGTCTCTAACGATGTGGAAATGGTGGCCACCAAGGGGGAGGGAGACAATGCCGATCACTGAAGGATAACCGTTAACACTATAGTATAAGCCATGGAGAGCTTCGGGGGATCCGAGCAGTAAATAAATTAATGAGGTAGCTTTCAATGAATGGTATGAGCTGATACTAATTGCAATCAAGTCAACGAAGAGGATACCCAAACCTGGATGAGTTCTCTGAGTAAATCTAGTTTGGAGCCTCGCATGGGCACAATTACCTTAAACCACGTGTTTCCATTCTAAAACTTTCAAGATGAGGCCACAAAAAATTGTTTTGGCTCAAGAGGAACTCCATAGTGAGATTGGATCATGGCCAAGGGTCACCTAAAAAATGAAAGGGAAGTACCGATATTTGTTTGGTGGATTGAAGCCACAGTTACAAGCAGGAGAAGCATGGGAAAGCGACAGAAAGAGTCCAGCTAAAGATGGCATTCACCCTATGGTGTTGCAAATGGAACATAAAATGTTTTTGATAATGTAGATGATCGCAATCTTCAATGAGAACTTAGGTGAGGCTAGCCATCCCATGCAATTTCAAGGTCCTATTGTGTTCTCACCAATAATTACAACTGCATTTTCTATGGAAATCTCTACTGGGAGCAATCGAACCCCATCCCAGCCAATAGTCCCGAAACCCAAAAAGAAAAGAGTAATTCGGAACCCGATAGTTAAGAAGCCAAGACTACCCCAACAATTCACATTGTCAACCTTACTAATGAGGTCAGAAAATTAGTCTATGCATCCCCGGTTATTGAAGAAATCCCCCCCCATACCTCTACTATACTACCTCAGTCATGGGAATCTTCTCCCGACACTTCCTCCACTTCCGCAACCCTATCAGAAACCCTCCCCTACAGCACATGACTAGAACCTGTAGAAACAGAGGTTGAATCAACAGAGAATCTTAGAGGGGCCACCTTTGCCTGTGGCACTTAGCAGACCTCGCTAGTCTCTCTACTTTTTGGGTCGGACCTACTCCATGAGAAAGGACCAACCATAACTCTTCCGCGGGAGGGGGCAGGCGAACCGTACCATCCATTGTTCCCTATAGGTTTCCCAATGGTCCCTAACCCTAATATCATTCCTCCTACTCCCCAATTCACTCCACAATCATAGAATGTTCATCTCACACCTCCCATTCTGAGAAATCCATCACCAGCGGCCTACCATTCAGCAAACTTTTCCCGAACCAAGCACAATGCAAACCGACACCCTGCAGCACTAGTCTTCGGCACAGTTGTTTGCATTTATTTAACAAGCAGTGCAAAGAGCCAAAAAGATACATGATGATCTGTCTAGAGAGTAGGAGAAGCAAAAACAACAGCTACAAGAAGTGACAGAGAAGAGAGATCAACTACGACAAGAAAATATAGATTTGCAGGCGTAGGTTGATCAGGTAACAAAGAAGTTTTGGTCATTATGGACAATGATCATAGATGCCAACATGGAAGATCCAAAGGACATTATAGCCTGTACACTGGTGAGCTGTTGTGACGATATCCAAGCAACATATTCAAATATGGTAGCAACCAATGATGATATGAAGAAGAAGCTGGAAACAGGAAGACTAGTGCTGCCAAACCCAGTCGAAATATATGCGAGAACAATAAATGGGAATATCAGTAAGGTATAAGCCAAGAAGAAAGCACTCATTTTTGCACTAGAAGACGGGTGTGCTATGATGGATAGAGTTCACGACTGGTTGGGAAGCCTTGTATTGGAGAATCATTTAGTATACCCTATGAGAGAGTAGTTATAGGTATTGTTTTCCAATAGCAGGGACTGCATGGATTCCAACCAACTCCAAGAAGATTGATGAGTAGATCACCGCCATTCAAGCACAGGTTGATCATATTGAACAAGAATTAGCGAGAACCAAAAAGTTGGTAAGAGACCTATGGCCACTAGTCCGTCTACAGATTCTGGCTTTGAAAGAAGTCTGCAACAACAATAGAGAATAGTGGGACTATTTGTGGAGTCAAAAGCCAACCGAATTAACATGCAATACAGCCATATACTTCACTCAATAGGCTGGCACGATCATTGTCGGCTGGGAGGATTCCCTCCACAAGTATAATGAATTCAAACAGCAAACAACCATCGTTGTTTTAGAGTTGGGGCCTTCGTTTCAGAAAGAAGGAGAGTAGGGAGAAGAAGGCATAATAGGAGCAGAAACCAACCTGCAAATGATAACCCAGACAATAGGAGCATTATCTCACCAGCAGACAGAACTAGAGCAACCACTGACAGGAGTCCCTATTGAAACACGAAAAGGACCTGTAGAGCTCGAAATGAATTGACTCGAGGATGAGTCAAAGAATTGTGGTCGGGGCTTATTGGGGCCTTTGCTTTGAATTTAATATATTTTGTAAGGTTTTGAAGATATAAAGAAGGGGAAACAGGTGGCGGTAGAAACAATCAAGTTGTGGTGAAGAGAGCTGGGGCAGAAGGCAGGAACATGTAGTTGCGGGATGGTTACGGCAAGGTGTCAGCAAAAGGCAGGGGCAGCCAAGCAGGCAAGATGGATGATAGGCAGTGTTGTGGGGGAAAGTATCCAACTCGGAATGACCCTAACCCACTATAAAGGTGACAGTTCCTTAGCAACAGCTGAAAGCAAAGCTATCTAAAGTTTCTTCTTTATGACATGCAAGAGATAGAAGGAAGAGATCCACTTACCGATGTCTTGCGCAAATGGTCGATCCAATCTCCTCTATTCGCCACTTGCTCCCAGCTCCAAGTCTTTTCACGGGCCCAGCTACACGAGATCCTGCAAACAAGACAAAGAAAGGAAACTACAAGAAGCATGCATTCATAACTGATTCAAGGATTAGCATAAATCAAATACGCAAGTAAGATAATACATCATTGAAACACATGCGAATAGAAGAACCTCAAATGCTTTATTAATATATGGAAGTAAGGTTCAGGCGGTGATACAACCATGAGAGGTCCAATCCAGCATCACCTTCCCGACGGAGAGAAATCTCTTCTTCACCTCCCTCAAGCAATCACCCAATGCTCACAACTGTAAACCAACAGCAATTCTTTGCACTAAATTCCGGCCCTCTCTAGATCCCATGGGATGAGATCCTTATATAGAGTTTTGGAGTGAAGATAAGTCAGCTTGATGTGTGACTTGTTGTCCTCTTCAACTCCAGTTGTTCTTCAGTTCTTCACTTGGAGTTTCTGTCTTCCACTTGAAGTTTTAGAAGCTCTTAACTCATCATTAGGCGAATCTTATCATCAAGTGTCTTTTTAGAAGCTTCCTGGGCACTGGCACTTTGAGAAAAAGATTCCTCCACATGTCCAAGTACGCCCAACGCAGGTAGCCTTTGTTCTACTTGCTATGCAACGCAGGTAGCCTTTGTTGTACCTGCTATGCAGCGCAGATGCCAAGTGGAGCAGCTGCAATGATCCAAAACTGACCTGTTTTTGAGTGTTTTTTCAGTGGAGAACTGACTTGCAGTGCTGTGGTTTGCTGACCTTGTTCCTCTAAGGGTAAGAACAACTTGTTTAGGGACTTTGGATCCCTTAGATTATTGACATTTCATGCTCTATGCTGTAAGGCACAAAAATGTCTATAACAGTTGCCCCCTAAAGTATGAGGTCGTTTATCGGGTGAAATGCTTTATTAGGAGGATCCGAAGTTCATTCAATCGCCGGGAGGTGACCTGTAACAAAATACAATACAATACATTATCTTTTCATACTTTCTTTTCATGATCTAGCTGATGCGGGCATTTCCCATGCTCAGCTTTATAAATACATTTGTTGTACATAAACAGACGATCGTCTGATAGTAGACTGATAATTCTCTGCTTTTAATTATCATCCTTTTAGTAGGATGATCATCTACTACACATGTCTATGTTTTTATCTCCTGAATATATATCGCAGCCCGGATGGATGAAACTAGATCCGGGGTCTTCAAACTTCCGATCTTCACACTAAGTACAAGTCGATCCATGTGAGAATTTCTTGGAGTCGAACATGGAAAGACATCGCTTGATTACCAGTCAATAATGTAAACTATTAACAAGCGCGAGAGGAATCACCGATAATGATGATGACCCTCAAGGTACTGCAGCACAATTCACGTGGCGTGAATATAGGATCTGACGTCGAACACCATGCAAAGTCTCCCGGTCGAAGGTCATTAATGTATACCTATCGTCGGAAGTGAGAACCTTGCCATTGAGGCATGCAAGCTTCAAAGTACTGAGGGGGTGTTCCTAGATCAACTTCTTGGATAGTGAGCTGATGTCGACAAGAAGCGATCCATCAAAGGAGGGCCTTAATGAATCCCACATCAGTGACACGGAACGGAACTAGTGATGATGGTGAAAACGATCTGTGAAATATGATCCAGGGTGGCGGTCATGGAAGGATGAAAGATGATGTATGGTAGTGGATGGGACCCGGTTGACACTTTCTGAATGACATCTCTTGAACATATCTCGACACTGATGTGATGGATCGGTAGCATTACCCCATTTGGATGGTATGGCGAGACCATGGTGAAGGGACCGGTGAATGATAATAACCCAACCCGATATTTACGGAGGCAAAAGTGTCATGTTCAAGAGCGACTTGCTACCATTAAGCTTTGAGGTTCTTCCCAATTTTCCCCAGTCATTTCTGACCAATACCTCTTTACTTTTGTCAAGCTTGAGGAGGATACCATATGCTTGTTCTATAACCTGCCCTTCGGGCAAGCCCATCGCTATGTTTTAACGAGCCTAACGATGGGGAAACTCGTTCTCGTCTAAAGACAAGTTTGTCGCTATCTAACATTTTTAACGAGCCCAGCGACAAAGACAACTCGGTCCTTTTCATTTTTAGAGAGTCTGAAAAGGGTACATAAAGTAGACTCCAGGGGTCCCTTTTCGTCATCTAATCCCTTAAGTCCGAAAAAGTATAAAACAATACAGAAGGGATGAATGTTCGATATCTTTATCGAGCCGAACCAGACAAGCGCTCGATCTTTTTGTGCAATAATCCCTCAGGTCCAAAAAGATTAAAATCTAGAGGAGGGATAGCTCTTCCGGTCCTTTTAACGAGCTGGAAGGCCAAAACTCGGCAAACTTTTCCTTTTTTACGAGTCAGTGAAAAGAGCTCAAAGAAGACTCGTATTTTGAGGAACGAGTGATAAACAGGGATAGCAGCAGATTCCAGGTACAGGTTGGAATTTTCCAATCACGGCAGTATTACAAGGATGGCTAAATGGGATCACTCTTCACAGCTGTTCCTCAAAATAGGTAAACAATCAAGTGGATGTGAACGATCGGCCAAAGGAAAAGTGGAGGTGACGGTGCACAAACACGACCAAGTCTTTTATGGCTAATGAATTTACGGTCTCAAATGGTTATTTACCGGTTCATTTTTTCTTAATGAGCTTGAACACTGGGGGGAAGCCTGCTCACATGTGTGTTTATTTTTTAACGAGCATGAACCCTTGCGAAAACTGCTCGGTTTTGCGTTTATTTTTTAACGAGCATGAACTTTGCCAAAACTGGTCGTTTTTACCAGTCATAAAGTAGTAAGGTCTCATGGAAGATTCCTATTTTTTAAAGAGCTTCATCTTCCTGCGCTTTGCCCCATACCCTCTTTTTATGCAAGCTGGATATTGGCCTATCCTACGGGTTAGAGGGGTTAGTCCTACCTAAAACTAAAAAGCCGACCATGCTTGCATTCCAAGAGGTTTGCATGCCCCCAGGTGTAAGTCTAATTTCAAGGTCGCCCCTACTTTTCCGTTAAAAACCTTTGTTTTCAACAAGTGAGGCTTACCTCTTTCAGGTTACCCAAAGATTGTTCTGTTAATTCTTTTAAACAGAAACTTTCTTCGGCGATGTCTATCATTAGGTTATCCAAAGATGGTTACAATTTGTTGCAGCAATAGAATTTCTTTCTTTGGAGGCTGCCCCTACTTATCCTTTAAAACATTTGTTCTAATGGGTGAGACTTGCCTTTTATCCAAAGATGGTTACTACTTGCTGCCGCAAACGGATCCCCTTCTTTGGCAGAGCCTACCTATTTAGACAAAGGTGAATGACGACGCTCCGCCACGCACTTAACTTTAACAAGAGAATCTTATTCTAGAACAACCCCATTCCTAACAGCCCCTTCTGAGATTCCCAGTCTCTCTTCGTCTTCTTGTCCTTCTTCTCCACGAAGATGGCTCAGAGGAAGATTCACAAAGATGAAGGAGGGGACGGGGTACGGACTAGTCATATTCTCCCGCGGAAATTCTACTTTACACCCAAGGTTTTTTCTGCCTCCAGAGCAGACCAGGATGCATGCCCCCTGGGCTCCTGCGTTCCTTTCCCAAATCACTCGCATTCATCAGGAAGAAGAATCGGGGGAAAAGACCTTTCTTGATCGAAAAGACCATTGAGGATAGGTATGTGACTACTTGCGATGCGTGATCCCGGAAGTGAAAGTTGGTCTACGAGCTTGACCATCCTTCCTTCGTATGGAAAACACATTATTCGAAAGAGTGAGGAGACTATTGCTTCCATGCAATATATGTAGTCTCGTCCAAGGAGTAGGTTATAATCCAAGGGTCCTTGGACGACCATCAAATTCATCTTGACGGCCTTCCCTTTCAAGGTAATAGGCACATTAGGTAGAATCCCTAATGGTCGACTGGTTCCTTTGTCAAAACCCGAGAGATGCCTTGTCTCGGGCAAAAGCGCCGGGCAACCCAGTGCTTTCCAAGCAATAGAGGACAGGATACTCACAGATGCCCCTTCATCAATGATAGTTCCAGCCATCACCATTTTGTATATTTGGACTATAATTCTAAATGGTATGCTGGCTGGTAACCGGGGTCTGCCTAGTTGGTTCCAATCAAAGGACACAACTAGGTTGCTTGGTGGTGGGACCGAATATACGGCCGGATATGATCCTGACGACGCTCCTTCCTGCGATAAAGGAGTGGGCACATTGCCCTGATGTTCATCAGAATCGGTGTTGACGAAAAGAATATGGACGGTGTCATCCTTATTCTCTTCGGCGGGGGTGTCAACTGAAGATGAATCCTCAGTGACTGTGGTGTTTGAAGATGAAACTTCTGAAGGGAGAACCGGGTCAACTGCCGTTTCGACCTTTGGACTTTCGTCCGGTCCGGATTCAGTAGGTTCACTTTCAGTGACTGACACTTCAGCTGGCCCTCTGAGCAAGACAGCTGTATTTTCGACCAACGAAGGACCTGGCGCGAGTTTTTGATATCCAGGAGGAAGTAGTACCGGTGCCACCGGTTGATCTTCCAAAACTCTCTTTGCCTCGTCTAAAAAGGGACAACAGCGAAGGGTGTGACAGCCTTCACACAGTTCGCAGGGGAATCTCATCCCTCTTCGTCGTCTGCGACCTTCACTTTCGTTGGTCGACGGTAAGCATTCAACCTGGTTGTCAGAGGTTGACGCTTCCGAATCGTGCAAACGAGGGGACCAGTCCCTTAGTATCTGGGGAATACTGGGACAATCACTGTGGAAGTGGTCTCTTCTACATATGACGCATGGCGATTTGAGCCCGGTCCGTGCTGTGTCTGGGTTTTCGTTAGATGCCTTTTGCTTGCCCCCAGGCGCCTTTGGCTCCTTTTGCTTCTTTTGTTTCTTCTTCTTTTCCTTCTTCTTTTCTATGGGAGCTCCGCTTTTGGCGGCTTGACCTTTCGAAGAAGAAGGATCGGAGGAAGGCTGGAGGGTAGCTCTAGACTGGTCTAACTGTTGACTCGACTGTTCAGGAACCGTGGTGGTCTGAACTACAGCGGTTGAGAATAGCCAAACTGGCAGGCCAATTGTCAGTCCTGGAAGCGACAATGTGGCCATGTGGGGCGCACCAACTTCTCCCCAAGAGGAGAAAGGGCTAGGGGTCCCATGCTGTGGAATCCCTTGATTGGTGTGTTCCACGTTCTCAACCTTAAGATCAACGTAGGAATTAGGGGTGATTATGTTCCGTTTAAGATGAATTTTATATGACGACGCTTTTAGACACAACTTGCTTTTTCACTTTTTAAGAGTCGAGAAAAAGCTAAAGATGACTCTAGTCTCCTTCGATGTATTAACGAGCCCGAAGTGACAAATGCTCAGATGGACTTTTTCAGTTATATAGTTTGAAAAAGGCCAAAAGAAACTACTCTGGAGTTCTAGGCAAGGGTGTGCCAAACCTTTCGCGAAACCACAGAATACGTTTTACGGTACGAGTGGTCGATCTTCGTGAATGCTGTGTTCACTGCATCGCGATCAGTAGGGCGGCCGACATGGCTTCCTATGGATAAAGGCTTTGTTCCTATACGGGTCCCCCAATATACGCGACGGTACGCGGGGGCACAAGTCCGTATTAGCGCTATCGTCCCTCAGGAGGAATCACCCACCTTCGTAGAGATCAACAGTCACTATGTTTAACGACGCCAGTTCACGTCTCTACCTAGACCTCTACTGTGTTTCGTTATGTTTCAAAGCGTTGTTAGATAAATTCAGTTCTTTTTAGGTTGATCTTGCTTAGCAGTTTGCCTTTATGGATCACCACGTGATGTATGATACAACTCCTAAATGCAGTCTAAGAATGATAAGCAAGCTTTTTCAATTCTTTCAACTTATGAAAACCTTAACTACTGAAGGAAAAGAAAGACATCATCTTTTCAAACAGATCATAGAGCACACGCTAATGCACTTTTCCTAAATCGACATGCAAACTGTCAAAATGCACATGCACAATGCAAGTATTTATTTTCTTCTTCCTTAATGTTGATGTATTACAAAAAGAAAGCTGTTGTATAATTTCGAATTCAATTTCAAGTGAAAGAAAACAAGTTTTTGTCCAATAATCAAAAGAACACCTTAAGATTCACTCATTTCAACACAAGAAATACTGAAATTCGAACCATATAACGAAAGCAAATGCTCAAGCAGCTATGAACAGCAATAAACTAACTCTTAGAATCACAACGACACTTTCTCACAGGTCTAGATTCAAGAGGTCATAGCAAGACTAGTTCACTTTCGCTATGGGAAACTGTGAATGACAGCAAGAAATACAATAAGAACAATCACGGTTTCTTCATACAACTGAGGCGGAATGAAGGCAAAGAGAAGTGGTTTCAGCTGGGTATACAGGTTGACAACTGGCTGCAAAAACAATACTGAAAACTGGGCAACAGACAGTGGAGAATCCAAGTTGCACAAGGCAAAACTGGATCAGCGCAGGTGCTGCACTGTGAATCTGAGATGCAACGCAGGTAGCCCCTTCAGGACCTGCGTTGCAGTGCAGGTAGCCTTTGTGGCAGCTGCACTGATGAGACAAGTCACGTCTCTCTCAGATTCCGGGTCACAGTTTGCTCAAAAATGAGCGGTTTTTGGCCAAATCAGAGGCTGTCAGTCAAGTATACACTAGAGGATGATTAAAGGAAGATGAACACTATCACAAAGAGCTAAAAAGAGTCCTTGTGGATCTGCTCTTCAAATCATAAACAAGCCCAGCACTGGGCTAGAGTAGTTGCCCTCTACTTTGCATTCGAAGGACTCGCATGCAGTTCGATTCGGTACTCTTTTGTTTAAGAAATGAATAGCAAGAAACACAAGCTACCAACAAGACACGTTCCCCAGCGGAGTCGCCAGTCTGTTGTGGGGGAAAGTATCCAACTCGAAATGACCCTAACCCACTCTAAGGGTGACAGTTCCTTAGCAACAGCTGAAAGCAAAGCTATCTAAAGTTTCTTCTTTATGACATGCAAGAGATAGAAGGAAGAGATCCACTTACCGATGTCTTGCGCAAATGGTCGATCCAATCTCCTCTATTCGCCGCTTGCTCCCAGCTCCAAGTCTTTTCACGGGCCCAGCTCCACGAGATCCTGCAAACAAGACAAAGAAAGGAAACTACAAGAAGCATGCATTCATAACTGATTCAAGGATTAGCATAAATCAAATACGCAAGTAAGACAATACATCATTGAAACACATGCGAATAGAAGAACCTCAAATGTTTTATTAATATATGGAAGTAAGGTTCAGGCGGTGATACAACCATGAGAGGTCCAATCCAGCATCACCTTCCCGATGGAGAGAAATCTCTTCTTCACCTCCATCAAGCAATCACCCAATGCTCACAACTGTAAACCAACAGCAATTCTTTGCACTAAATTCCGGCCCTCTCTAGATCCCATGGGATGAGATCCTTATATAGAGTTTTGGAGTGAAGATAAGTCAGCTTGATGTGTGACTTGTTGTCCTCTTCAACTCCAGTTGTTCTTCAGTTCTTCACTTGGAGTTTCTGTCTTCCACTTGGAGTTTTAGAAGTTCTTAACTCATCATTAGGCGAATCTTATCATCAAGTGTCTTTTTAGAAGCTTCCTGGGCACTGGCACTTTGAGAAAAAGATTCCTCCACATGTCCAAGTACGCCCAACGCAGGTAGCCTTTGTTCTACTTGCTATGCAACGCAGGTAGCCTTTGTTGTACCTGCTATGCAGCGCAGATGCCTAGTGGAGCAGCTGCAATGATCCAAAACTGACCTGTTTTTGAGTGTTTTTTCAGTGGAGAACTGACTTGCAGTGCTGTGGTTTGCTGACCTTGTTCCTCTAAGGGTAAGAACAACTTGTTTAGGGACTTTGGATCCCTTAGATTATTGACATTTCATGCTCTATGCTGTAAGGCACAAAAATGTCTATAACAGGCAGCCAAGGAAAGGAACAACCAAGCGGGAACTAGCAGTGCAAGCGGCAGAAGGAATACAAAAGGAGAAATTCATAAGGAGAAAAGGGTTGGTTGTGGTTTGATGGATCAATAGTGTCTAGTCATGGACGAGCAGATAGGAATATGCAGCTTCTCGGAACATCTAGGTTGAAGATTGAACCAGTAGCTGAGAAGCAGGCTAAGTCTGTCATAGGTAGTTAGATATTGTAATAATTTATTTCTTATAGTTACTTGTGGCTAAGGCTAATGTATTATGTGTTTCTCTTCTTTTGAATTAATATGAATGAAGATTTGGACTGGTTTCTTAGTACGATGTGTGTATTTTGTTATGATATGTGGACCCACTAAAAATTTAAATATAATGCAAGTCTCTGTATGTGGTAGCTTCGTTGTACTGAATGATATGCTATTGTCCTGAGTATATGTGTGATGTTGCTTACATATTGATGGTTGATATACCCTTGACCCCATGGTGAACCCTTCTTATTTCTGGTCATGGCACGCCTCGGGTGAGACTACTTACCCTTTGGGTAAGGAAAAAATGTCGGAATTGTCCTAGAATAAAACGAGCCTTGTTGGCCCTTCACACCTAAACCTAGGGTCTTCCCCTAATGACACTTTTGCGCCAACACACCCCTTGGGGTACCATGAATGAAATGTGAAGCAACAATCTCAAAATAGGTGTCTGGAATAAGCACATGCTCCTAGGGGCAATGCAGGGGGAGAAATATGGATAGGTATAGACATAAAACCTATTAGAGTTTACACAGAACCAGGCCATTAGTTAGTCCCTTGATGTCGATATGAAAGAGAAAGGAAAAGTGTGTAAGCCCAAAATCAATCCAAAAGAAGATGTGCTCCAACTTATCCAAAGTATGGAAAACTAGTAGTTGAATGAGTCCATGATGGGATAACAACTCATGTTTACCCCATTTTTTTATCTTGGAAATCATTCCTTTTATGGATTTTAGGAGGAAGTATGGAACATTTATGGTCTCCACAAGTTATAATTATGGTTGGTTTCTAGTTGGTATAGGAATTTGAATTGATAAACATAAACTATACTTTGCCTTCCTTCATTGGAGATGTATTTTAAAAATATGATATGCTACCCCATCTTTACTCGTGTATGTTCATCCAAGCACTCATTTCAAGAGCACCCAACTTTCCCATTGTCGAGGCGACGAAGCCTTAGGTTTATGCAAATTCTTAGAACCTCCTCAAGCATGCATAACCTCTCACATCACTAGATAGAATCCAAATGTAGGATTCTTCCTTTTTGTAACCTTTGTAATTCCTTTGTTATATTACTAAATAGACCAAAAAAAAATATGGGGTTTCCCTTTTAAGACAAGATCTAGATACTTGATCTAGATACCCTGTTCAAAACAAACGTATTTGGGAATTTAAATATCTGAAATTTATTGTATCCAAATCTATCGATGAAGATTAGATCTAGATGAAAGAAGTTTGAGACGTTTGGATCTCATGTCACCTCCACATCTATTCTTAATTTTTTACTATTGTATTATTAAATGGGATGTGAGGAACATTTCATGCCTTTTAAGTGTTGAGTTGTGGATATAATCATTACGTGGAACGTTCGTTGTGGAAATTTTAAAAATTTGGGTTTTCACTTTGAGTTACCTTTTTTTATGAATTCTGGATATATTTCTCATCCTCTATTACTCCTTTGATGTGGAAGTCTAAATGGAACCTTAAATTGGGTACTTAGATAATCTAGAAAACATTGTCTCTCTCCTTGATCAAAATAAAGGATACTAGATCAAGTTTTTACATAATGGCTTATAACCAAAACCTTGAGGTTGGAAGTTTAGTATTGAAATATGTGAATAAATATAAATATAGATGATTTTCCAAAGTCTATATGTCCCACCCGACTGTACTCTTCTACAAAATTACCATGTTTTAGAAACTCATAAATTTCTTCACAATCTGGATAGTTATTTAACCTTGCCTTGTAGTTGGTGTATGAAAAAACTGCTTTGTTTGGGTTCTTTTCTTCACTGTATTCCTTATACTTAAGGTATCTAGTCTTTATTTTCTTCCCTTTTTTATTTAATTCCATGGATTTAGGTTTCTTATCCTTTCCTCTTCTCAATATTATTCCTTTAACAAGTCAAATTCAAAAGAAAATTATATAGACATATTATCCCAATCCAAATAATTTTAGTTAATAGTGCAAAAAAATCAAGAAAATATTTTTACCAAAGAAAAGTGGAATGAGAAAATTACTTCTTAGAATAAATGTTAACTTAAGTTTGGTGGTTACATATTTTGAAGCAACAGAAATCAATTTCAGTTACTTTGCCTAAGGTGGATTAATGTCAAAATTCAAAATTATGTGAAACTTCCATTTAATATAGGTTAAAATTTAAATCCACACTGAGGCATATATGTAGGTATATGAAGCTTGATAGGTATTTGATAGGCATATATAATATGGATTAAAAAAATATAATCCTTTTGTTTTGAATGGAATTCTAATGTAATATATGATAAAAAATGTATCTAGTATCCAAGAATCCAAAAGAGCATGACGAATGGGAGGTCCCTTAACTAGACCAACCTTAGGTCATCTAATACCTTTCTTTAAACTCTTTTATGGCCTAGTGATCCATTAATCGAACCAACCCTAAGTTTTTGAAGAAAATATTAGTCCTCCCAATGGTTGATGTCCTAGTTAACTATTTCCATTTACAATAAGTATGGCCATTATATGACATCCATCAATTGAACTTGGATCTATCAAGGTCAGAATTCATATGGAGTGGACTTTGAATATTTGTTAAAGAAATTAATGGGAAGTCAAGATGTTCTAGATATCTAAACATCTAGAAAAATGTATGAATGGATTTTTCCAAAAATCCAAATGGCAGAATGCATGCACGACAGAATCTAGAGCTAGAAAAATGGAGGATTTGAAATCTATTAATATATGTGGAACACTTAGGGTGCCCATTCTGACTTCAGTGCTTGTCAGTGTAGGCCAGTACTCCATTAGGAATATAGTTATGACAATTAAGGGTGGTTTATATGGGTCTACTCACAACACGCCATAGGAAAACCAACCAATATGGAACATGCATTCAATGTCCGTGTAGCAACCCACCACAAGCTTTCCCTCTTAGAAATTTGGATTCATATGTCCTTCCATTCAGGTCAGTCATCAATTTATTTTCACAAATAAATAATTTACATAACTAGGTTTATGTACATTGGTTTTTATGGAAAAAGAGTTGTTACACATTCTCTTGTTCTAGAGTATCTTTCCATCACACAAAATACTCTATCTTCTGATTTTTCTTGATAACCATAACTCTATAAGCCACAATATCCTCTAGCTTAGACTTTGGCTGACCAACAATCAAGGATTCTATGTGTGATGGAATTTTTATAGTCTTCAAAATAGTACTATGTATTATATATATATTTTAAATGCATATATGCATCAAATATTTGATGGTAGAGGTAGGCCATCGAATATTCAACTACTATCGGCCAAAGTACTCATCAAATACTTGAAAATTAAATCGAATAATGGAAACATCAGTACCTTAACACTCTCATCGGAGATCCCTCTCATTCGTCGCATATCCTATGATTACATGACGCTGCAATGTCGGTTTGTCTCATCAAAAACAATGACCTATGAGTTGAATATCAATCGCATATCAGATGCTTCACCATTGACTTGAAAGTGTCAAAGCGAAAACACATCCATCGCACAATTTACTTATGTCGTCAATTACCTGACACCTCAATGTTGGTTTGTTCAGTTCAACAAAACAACCTATGTGTCGAATATCTGACTACGGACTAGTGCACTTCCTTTCGGATGTTCGATGTTATATATTTTTGATATCTGACACTTTGTGGCATCAAAAAACCAACTTATAAACATCAGTTTTGTAATGACCATTTCGGTTTCTTTATGTGTCGGATAATCAAAATTTGTATCGTTGCATATATGAAGGTAACCAAACTATCAACTATTCGACATAATTCTAATAACAATTTGATAAGTGCAAATGTGTTAAATATCTGACACTAATAAGTCACATATCTGACTAATAATCGTCGGATTTTGTCCCAATTTGTACTAGTCAAAGTTATAGGTAGTTATGGGCAGTGGTCTGGAGATTTGCCTGGAAAAGTGGCTTATATCTCAAAACTGTTGGCACTGAACTGGAGTATTTAGGTCATAACCACATGGAAATAGGCTTGTGCGTGCTTTGGGGGTCTCATAGCTACACTTTTACCATGTTGTGTGTGCGGTTGGGGGTTAAGCTTGTGAAAATTTTCTAGCTTAGGATTTGGTCATCAAAGTTTCCGGACTCACTTCAGGGTGAGATAGAGTTTCTGTGGGATGTTTTTAAGTGTCAGTGTGTCAAACCCACTTCCACAACTGAACTTGGAGGTTGGGTCATATCATAGTGACACTCAGCTCATGTTTACCCTTGAGAGCTTGTAAAAGTGAGTAAATGTAGGATGAGGTGTTACAATTGAACATTTACCTAACCCTGACAGAACCGAGATAATTGAACCTATGACCTAACAATAAAAAATTATAGTTCTTTAACTAGGGGTACTCAACCAATTGAGATAACCCTTGGGGATAAATAAATACCATGATAAGGATAGTAAAAGATAATAAATAATTTCATCTCCTTGAAATTTATGTTATAATTTTATCGTTTGAATGTTGAATTATTTGTGTGACTCCTATTTGAGTTTCAAAACCCTCCCATAACACCAACACATGCATCTACTATAACCATGTCAAATTTTAGGGCATATAAGCACAAACTGAAAAAATTTCAACGTTGACCCCATTCACAATCCTCTCTATGCGAAGGTCAATTAATTAAAGGATAACTTCCGTTGATTACTAAATTTTAAGTAAATTAAACATTTACCTAACCTCGAGAGTGTCGAGAGAACTGAACTTGAGACATATCAATAGAAAATTAAGGTTCTTTTATGAGGGGTCCTCAACCAATTGAGTTAACCTTCGGGGCTAAATACATACCATGATAAGGACAGTAAAATAATAAATAATTCATCTCCTTGACATTTATGTTATAACTTTTTTATTTGATTTTTGAATTCTTTGTGAGCCTTATTTGAGTGTCAAACCCCTCCCATATTGTCAACACATGCATCTACTCTAACCATGTCAAATTTCAATGCATACAAGTATAAACTGAAAAAATTTCAATGTTGGCCCCATTCACAACCCCCTCGGGGTCAATTAATCAAAGCATAATTTCCAATGATTGATAAATGTTAAGTGAATTGAACATTTACCTAATCCTAAGAGAATTGAGATAATTAAACCTAGGACTTATCAATATAAAATTAAGGTGCTTTGACGATGGGTACTCAACCAATTGAGCTAACACTTGGGGCTAAATACATACAATGATAAGGATAGTAAAAAATAATAAGTAATTTCATCTCCTTAACATTTATGTTATAATTTTATCCTTTTATTGTCGAAACCTTTGTGTTAGTCTTATTTGAGGCTCGAAACCATCCCATACCATCAACACATGCAATTACTATAACCATGTCAAATTTCAGTACATAAAAGCACAAACTATAAAAAAATCAGTGTTGGCCCCAATCACAACCCCCTCTATGTGAGGTCAATTAATTAAAGCATAATTTCCATTTATTGCTAAATGTTAATGATATTGAACTTTTTCCTAACCCTGAGATCATTGAGAGAATTAAACCCATGACCTCCCAATAGAAAATTAAGGTACTTTGTCGAGGGGTACTTAACCAATTGGGATAACCCTCAGGGGTAAATACATACCATGATAAGGACCCAAAAAAAAAAAATCATCTCCTTGACGTTTATGTTATAATTTTGTCATTTGATTGTTGAATTATTTTTGTGAGTCCTATTTAAGTCTCAAAACCATCCCATACCGTTAGCACATGCATCTACTATAACCATGTCAAATTTCAGTGCATACAAGAAAAAACTAAAAAAATTCCAATTTTGGTCCCATTCACAACCCCCTCTATGTGAATTCAAATAATTAAAGCATAATTTCCAACGATTACTAAATTCTAAGTTAATTGAAGATATACCTGACCCAAAGAGTGTTAAGATAATTGAACCTATGACCTCTCAATAGAACATTAAGGTGCTTTAATGATGGGTACTCAACGAATTGGAATTGATGGTATAAACCTAAAATAGCTTCTCTTGGTTTTAAGAATAATGTATCCTCTCCTAAACAAGGCCAACCACATCAAGGTGGAAGCTCATATTCCCCCCCCCTGCCTCCATATCACTCTCAATTCCCTAATACCCAATTAATTACTATAAAATATTTGAAAGCAACATAGTAAGAATCAAGCATAACTGCAAACTAAGAAAAGAAATTAAGGTAAATGAAAGAGGAAAAATAAATTGAAAAAATACAAACACATACCTCAACATACATTTCAACATTTTGATATCATTAATCTCATTCTTCATCCAAGTCAACATTAGTATCATTTAATTTAGAATTGATGTTGAAAGGATTGCCCATATAAGCATTGTCATTAATGTCATCATTTTCAATCATATAATTATCTATATCATTATGAGGAAAATTATCTCCTACATTTGATTCAAATTCTTCAAGCTCTTCATCTGATAATACATTGTTGATATTATCTTCATCTAGAATATTGTCTCGATTAACATCTTCTTGAAACTCTTCGGCATCTTTGTCTTAACACATGAAATAATTGCTCCTCTACATCATCTTCTTCTTTAATATCATCTTCTTCTGCTAAATTATATTTTATCGACCTTCATCTTCGATCATATCTAACAACATATAACCAACCCCCTCTACCTAAAACCTCTAAGTAAAATACATGTTCACATTGGCTTGGAAGAACATAGGGCTCTAATCATGGACCAATATTTCTTGTATTAACCATGATAAGTCTATTATCATGCTCAATAACATTTCTATTAGGAGCATGTTCATTCATTCGTAGTTTATACCATTTGACATCCAACATAACTATTTTGAAGGATTTAAAGTCACTCGAGTATATCTTCCAAATACCCATAGTACCAATTTTCAGACATTTTTGGATGTTTTTCGCTTATAGAGGAAACATTAGTAACTTAAAATATTGTAGTAATCCCACCATCAAAAGTTTTTTCTATTTTCATCCAACTTTTTGATGTGAAATTTGTGGCTATTGCACCACATAGGCTTGTAGTGTTTCAACTACCATATGTCAAGCATGTACAAAATGCATTATCAATTGATAAACATATTTATACCTGGAAATTATGAAAATCAAGAAAAAAAACACCATATACATCAATATAATATTTAATAAAACTAAATAGTATGGGTGGATATGCTTTCCTGTTTATCTTTTAAAACATTTACTAAATCAATATTCCTCTTTGTAAGAATGGTATCTCTTTCACATTCAACTTTTTTATCAATATAGCCATACCATGCCATGATAAGTTACCATCATTATATTTTTTACATCATTCAATCCATACCTTCATCCAATCAAGATTGTTTGCAATGTATAAATGTAATGCATCCCACTCTCTTCCAAATATATTAAAATAAAAAAATTCACATATAATTAGTTACCAGAGTATACCTTCATAATAATGGATTATGTAGAAAGACTAAAAATTAAATAAGTACGATGTACATAAAAATAAAAATTCAAATGTATTATAAATTTCCACCATCTACTTACATGTCTCTTTCCTCATTCTACCTTCCCTAATAGGTGTTCCCCTTCAAATTTGTTAGTGGATTTTACATCCCAAATGTGATCCACATTAATACTTGCAGCAAATTTAGAAATATATTGAGTATTATAAACCATGGTTTGATATACCATTTATCCCTCTACCATAGAACCCTTAGGACATGCTCTTCGTCTAATGAAATCCTTCAATGATTTCAAGTGCTTCTCAACCATCCACATTGACCTTGTCTATAGAGGTCCACACATTTCAGTCTCCTCAACTAGATGTATTAGGTAGTGTTCTTGTGCATTGAAAAAAGTCTGAGGTATATGATTTTTCATTTCACACATTAAAAGAGGAATGTATCTCCTCCAATACTTTATTTCTTCTTTATTGGTTTCTTTATATGACAACCATTTACACTTGATGCGAGCAAATCATAGGTCTCAACAAAAATATATATATAAGTACATTACAGGTAAAACATATGTAGTCAAATATAAGTTTCATGACAAATTGAAAAAATTAAATTACACTTTGCATATAAATTGCCGCTTACCTCATGTATTTTCCAAGTTGATATATAACTTGTTTAATATTATTGTCAAAGTTAATATGTGAGAGGTGTAGAACATACTGTAACAAAAATAATAATTGAATATCCATTATTTATTCCTAAATTAGTTAAAAAAAACACTAACAAAATGTTTCACCAATATACAAATATATACACCAAAATAATTACCTTAATCAAGGTATGTCAATCATGAGTTGATACCCCACCTAATTCACCTTTCTTTGTTAGGATATTCTTTATGTTCGAAGAAAATCCAGTGAGAAATTTAATTTTTTTAATGACCTGTTTTACATCCTTAGCTTGTTTCTCTATCAATAACCATGGAAGGGAACTTATATTTTGGTTTCCATCGTTATTTGAATGAATCAAACATTTCATTGCATGATTGGTCTCCTTAATTTCATTACAAATCTTGACAATTTTTCTTTGTCACTCCATTTGTCTAAGATTCACTAGATTGTTTCTATTATATTCTTCCTGATGTGCATTGTATCAAACAAATGAACAATTTCTAGGTGTTCATAGTAGGGGATCCTACTAAATTGTATGGGATAACTTTTCATTCCTCCTAGAAGCACCCCATTATTATAGCCTTCATGATCACAACCTTCAAGGTGAAGCACTACAAGAATACTTATCAATTAGTACATTGAAAAAAATGTAATAAAAGTATAAAATATTCTAAAAATTTCATGTGCCATACACAAATGATTTGTCAATCGATACCTTGATGATTATTAATTCTATTATATTGCAATTTCCATAGATGAGGTGTCATTCTCCATGGTTTAAATCCAGTCTCTTCTTTCCCATTGGAAAAAAATTGGTACTTCGATACCTACGATTCTTAGAGAGGAAGTCGCTATACTCATCAAACACTTCCTTTCCTAAGATTCTAAAACATTGAGATTTCATCTTAGGACCACAATTTGGACATGCAAAGTTACCCTTTGTTTGAAGACCTGCAAGAGATGGATTAAATTATATACCAATTATTTGAAGTATGTTATTTACAAATGATGCATGACATGAAATTCATAAAATAAAAAATATTAAAGTGTAGTGTAATGTTATAAGATACCACATAAATGTGTTAGCCCTTGGGCGTCATGACTTTTCCATACAAGCATTGCATGGAATTGAAATTCCCTTTGCACACCTATTGGTCTAGAGATATTAGACATAGTGATGCACTTCCATAACTCTAGTAACTTGTTGATAAGAGGCTAGATATATGCATTCATATCTTTGGCTTGGTACTTGCGTAATTGACTAAAAATATCAAACATATAATACATATTTATGAAACAAGGAAGTCAAATGAGATGTAACCATGTTGAAAAGAAGCATTCTAAACAAATACCTAGAACAATAATTTCCAACATTATGTTCTCCCTCTTTATTAATATCCATGGAGGAATGATATTGTTGATAAAAAAAACAGGCAACACTGAGTCATTAGATATGAGGTTTCCAAATGGATTGACATCGTCAGCTACAAATGAAAGCCTAAGATTATGAGGTTCATCTTTAAGATGTGGTCATATTTCCACTATCTTCTCAAATGCAAATATATTTGTAGGCATTTGAAGAAACCATATTTACTTATTTTCTCTGCATGGTAATCCATAAACTATGCTATGATTTTTCACTTGAACAATCGCCACAATGTGGAATTATGGAAATATAATAAAGAACCCTGCAATGCCATTTTTATGCTTCATCAGTTTGATATCTACTAATTTGACATTTCAGGAATTCTTCTTTAAACACACATTATCCATAATACAAAATATGATCATCAGGACATGCATGAATAATTTGATATTCCATTTCAATATCTTTCATAATGGCATGTACATCTTGGTATGTATAAGGTAGAACATTTAACCATGGTAACATAAATTCACCTAACAATCTAAAACATAATTAAATAATCAATAATTCTTAATGTAAAGAATATTAATATTAGATATTGCATCCAAATTTACAGATGATCAACTACAATATATTTAATAGAGGAAAAATGAAAACCTTTATCATCATGTGCTAAATGTCACAAAATATATTACATACATTAGGAGTTATGTGACACAAGAGTTTGACAAGCCATTCATAACCTTTCATTTCACCAACAGCAATATAGCAGAGAGAAGACTTTTTTTGGACCCTTCATAAAGATGTTATGTTTGCTTCTCAATTAGAGGTTTATAAAAAACATCATTTAGTTGGTCATCATCATCATCATCCATTACAACATTATTAAACGTCTCCCAGATCAATATATTTGTCCCATTTTCTTTAACTATGTTATTAGCATCACCATCTTCTTCCATAGAATCATTAACTTGATCTTCAATATTCACTCCATGTTACTAAATAGACGCTTGTATAATGGCCACGTCATCCTAATCCATGGCTAGTTCCCTAAGGCATTGTTCCTTTATAATTACAAACAATCAAGTAATATTAGTGTATATAACAAATCTTTAAATGATACAAACTTTTAGAAACATAATATAGGAAAGAAAATACAATGAGGACAACGACAAGGACAACTTAGGTGAGAGTAAGAAACAAAGACAACAAATCAATGATGGAACTTGTGCAATTTATCAATACGTTTATGAATATGTTGAAAGAATATAGGAAAATTGTTAGTTTTCTTGACATATAGAAAGAGAGACACTTTGTGAGCTATATACTCACAATCAATGAAAACAACCTATTATTATTTTGCCTTCATCATTATGTCATATTCTTTCTTCATTTCACTTGGAGACCGCAATTTTGGTGTGGATAAAAACTTCCTGACCCAACTAATTGGAGACCGTGGTTTAATTTATAAGGGGTTCAGAGATGAGGGATTAGGGGTTAATTCATTATGGTTTTCAAGAGGTTATTTGCATCCAAGCGTTAGGGGTACTAAGGAGTTGGTAGTCTAGATGGAGCAATCATCTTAGGTGATAGTGAGAAACAAAAACAACACATCAATGATGAATGTTGTGCATTTTATCAAAATGTTTATGGAATATGTTGAAAAAACTTAGGAAAAATGTTAATTTTCTGGACAAATGGAAATAATGACACTTTGTGAGATATATAGTCAAATCTAGCAAAAATAGCCTATTCTTATTTCACCTTCATATGTTTCTCAAATGATAACTCATACCATATGACCAAGAAGAAAGTTGACAACAATATCAATTGAACACAGATTTATGTATTATACATTACATAACCCATAATGGTGAGGTTCATTGATATATTCAAAGAAATCGATGAGGTTTGTGTGCATGTCCTTTGATTAAGCCCTTAACCCTTAACACCTAAACCCTTAACCAATAACCCTTGACCCCCTAAGTCGCATTAACCTCTAAATATCCTAGGCCCTAAACCTAACTTAAACGCTAACCTATTAATGCCTAACCCCTAAAACCTATTAACCACTAACCCTAACTTATAATATGAAGTTGAATTTTTTTATAATTTGAATATTTTAATATTTTTAAAGATCTGATTTTATGATACATTTTAGGTCATTGTTTTGGGTTGATATTGTTTCAAATTTAATATTTATTAAAAAGAAATATAAATATAAATTATACAAATAAATTAAAAAAAAAAAAAAAATTACACACACACACATATATGTGTGTGTGTGTGTAATATATATATATATAGATACTGACAGTTACCGTTATTAGTCGGTTGTGGGGAATACCTCGGTGTATCTCAGGTTGCATGAGGATGAGTATTGGTGTTGAGATGGAGGAGGATATTGTGGATCACTCTGCTAGCCCATTTGATAGGGTTCCCTTCTGGCAAGATCTACCACATTAGACTTAGGGTTTGGATCAACTTATTCCATCTAGCTTCTGAAACGCACAACTTTATTCAATGCTCACTAACCCTGGAGGTGATTTTCAGCTTCCCGTATCTATTAGTTCTCCTTCGTCAAGTCTTGTTTTCGATTTTTGACACATTGTAGGGGTTACAATGTTAGAGGAGTGTGTATGTCTAGGGATGAAAGAGGTATGGGCTAGTATCGCTGGTATTTCACTAGAGCCATCCTCTTCTATATATATGTGTGTGTGTGTGTGTGTGTGTGTGTGTATGTATATGTATATATTTGCATATATATGTATACGTATATATATATATATATATACATATATACATATATATGTATATGTATATATATATATATAGATATATATATATATATATATATATATATATATATAGATATATATAGAAGAGGATGGCTCTGCGATTAAGATTTCATTTGAGGCCACCGTAGGCTTGCGGTTAGGGTTTTCTTCGGGGGTTTACTATAACGCTATGGTGAGCCTTACCCGTATTTAGTTGCATGCCACACCTTTTAACAGGTTGAAGCATACACCAGCAGTTGTTCACTATTTAACTAGGATTATTGTTACTTTGTCGGTCAGTTCTCACACTCCATTTTTGTCACTAGAGTGATGGTGACTGTTCTTTTCCGGTTGTGGGGAATATCTCGGTGTGCCTCAGGTTGCATGAAAATGAGTATTGGTGTTGAGATGGAGGAGGATATTTTGGATCACTCTTCTGGCCCATTTGATAGGGTGCCCCTATAGAAAGATATGCCACATCAAACTCAGGGTTTGGATCAGCTTATTCCATCTAGATTCCCAAACGCATGGCTTTATTCAACACTCGCTAACCCTGGAGGTGAATTTCAGCTTCTCGTATCTCTTAGTTCTCTTTCGGTGAGTCTCGTTTTCGATTTTTGGCACATTGTAGGGATTACAATGTTAGAGGATTATGTATGTCTGGGTTATTATCACTGGTATTTCACTAGAAGCTCTGAGATTTGGTGATAATTTCATTTTACCTAATAGCCCCATTGTACATTTTCCTCCTACTAGGCCTCATCCTGGTCCATCTAGAGAGATATTGTTTTCTAACGTAGGGGTAATCTGATTTTCTGGGGGCTTGGAGATTCATGGGGAAGTTGGTAAGTTGAATGGATTTGGGTCTTCTTTTGGTGTTGAACCTCCCTTATAGGGGTTAGAGTTTTCACAGCAAGCGGGCGTTTGTGAGGGGATACATTTTGGAGGGCAAACCAAGGATGCAGGGGTTGTACATATCGGGGATTTCATGAGTTTATCACCCTCTCATGTAGGATAATCCTCCCTTGGGAATGATGATGGAGTATCCATGAGGAAGAAAGGAAAAAATATGAAGTGTACAAAGCTTAAACAGTGGGATAGGATTATGATACTAGGTGATGGTCTCAATTTCAACAATATCATGGATACTTCTGACAGAGTGTTAGTTAGGTGAGTTTGAGGTAGGAACTACTCATCCACGTGATTGAGGAAATGGGCACTAGAGGTCAGGATTCAAGTGATGGATGTGATTCCAAAGGTATTCACCATGTCCATGGGTTGGTTCTCCTTCCAATTCATCAAGTCAGAACAAGCGAGTTGGGCCCTATCTAGGTATTGGAACATAGAAATGACTCATATTTATTTTAAGCCACAGACTCCTCTATTTGACCCAGAGAGGGAAAAATTGGGGGTAGGACCAATTTGGGTAAGGTTGTCGGGGCCACCCTTATATTTGTGGTTAGAAGATATATTTTGTTGCGTTTGGGATGATTTGGGACAATTCCTAGACTATGACAAAGGATATCTAGAAATGGATAAAAAATCTTATGCCAAGATCTTGGTTCATTTGGACATGAGAGAGGCTTTGGTGGCTAGTTTGTCATTGCACCATATAGGGCTTGTACATATGCATAACTTGGACTATGAAAGCATTCCATTTTTTGTCACTGATGTCACAAGGTCAACCATGTTTATAAATATTTCCATCTCCTTCAGAAAAGCACTAATGAGGTCAGAGCAGGGGAGGCACACCACCAGGAAGGTTTGGAGTCTGGGGGACAAGCTAGGACTACTCCACTCTACAAGCATGGCATCCCATCACATGAGACATATTGTTATGAAACCAGCTCAAGAAAATATAGAAAAGATAGATCAACGCCTTAGAATTCAGCCTCTTCGAGGGGGCAACCTCCTTTACATCACATAAATGAACAATTCTTGGATGATTCAAATGACAAAACCTCCTTTCTATATATAGGAGTCTAAGGAGTCACAATATAATCTAGCCGACCTAACAATAATAATATAAAGCCACAAAAATAACAATAGAGGGATTCTATGGGGCACAGAAATAACAATATGGGGGTAATAGGGGCACAACAATATAAATAAGGGGTATAACTACAATAGTAATGGGGTAATCACTTGTATTATAGGGACCCAACATGCCCCTCTCCTTCAAAAAAGTGTTGTCCTCAACGCTTGAGTAGTTCTGGATACTTCTGTATAAAATTCTCATCCTCCCATGTGGAATCTTCAGCGGATAAGTTCTTCCACTTGATAAGATACTCTGAAATTGATCGATTTCGTAGTTGTCGAGTTCTTGTTTCTGTGACTACTTCCGGTTCCAATATAATTTTTCCTTCCTCGTCAAGTTCTGGCAATATTGTTTGAACTGGGAGCTTGTTGCCTATAACCTTCTTTAAACATGAAACATGGAAAACTGGATGCAATTGAGAAGCTGCAAGAAGCTCCAATTTGTATGCCATAGTACCAATCTTTTGCAACACCTTGTACAGACCATAATACTTTGGTGATAATTTATTATCCTTCTTAGCTTGCTTTAGGGACATTTTCTTATATGGTTGTAGCCGTAGGAGTACCCAATCACCTACATCAAAACTTCTTTCACTGCGATGTTGATCTGCCTGTTGTTTCATTCTATTTTGTGCCAACACGAGGTTATCCTTTAAGAGTTGGAGGACTTGTTGTTGATGTTCGATGTGATGTTCCACTGCCTGAACCTTAGAATTTTCTCTTAAATATGATGTGATGGATGGTGGTTGATACCCATAAAGTGCCATAAATGGGGTCATTTTTGTTGCTGTATGGAAGGAAGTGTTATACCACCATTCAGCCAGAGGCAACCATTTGACCCATTGTGTCTGTTTATCAGATACAAAGCAACGAAGATATCCTTCCAAACATTTTTTTACTATCTCAGCTTGCCCATCAGATTGAGGATGATAAGACGAGCTATGAGCTAACTGAGTACCAAGACAAGAAAATAATTTTGTCCAAAAATTTCCAGTGAAAATGGGATCTCTGTCACTTACAATAATCTTTGGGTTTCCATGTAGCTTTTGAATTGTTTCCATAAATGCAGTAGAAACTGTACTAGCTTTAAATGGATGTGATAATGCACAAAAGTGTGCATACTTGGTAAGTCTATCAACTACCACCATGATGACACTTTTTCCCTCAGACTTGGGTAAACCTGTGATAAAATCCATTGAAACCTCCTCCCAACATTGGCTTGGAATGGATAAAGGTTGTAGTAGACCCGGTGTCTTCATTGTTTCAACTTTATTTTGTTGGCAAACCAAACATTCCGCCACAAACTTTTGAATATCTGATTTAAGGCCATCCCAAAAAAATTCCTTCTTAACCCTGTGGTAAGTTTTTAAAAATCCTGAGTGCCCTCCTAACGGAGAAGTGTGCAATTCCATAAGAATCTTTTGTTTTAGCTGGGAATTCTTACAGAGGTATAAGCGATCTTTGTACCATAATGAATCATTTTTCCAGCTAAATGTATCAGACATACTGGAATCTTGTTGTAGCTTTTGAATAAGTGCCCAAACTTCTTCGTCATTCTTCCATTCCTCCCTTGCTTCATTTATCCAATCTGGTTGGATAATAGAAATGGCGCACAACAATGCTTCCACATCCTCATCCTTTCTTGAGAGTGCATCTGCCACCACATTTTGCTTCCCTTTTTTGTAGATGATTTCAAAGTCATAACCCAACATCTTTGTGACCCACTTTTGTTGCTCTTCAGAGGATAATCTTTGTTCTAAAAAGTATTTAAGGCTATCATGATCCGTTTTTACCTTGAAGTGTCTTCCCATTAGGTAGGGTCGCCATTTCTTAAGTGCATGGAGTATTGCCAACATTTCCTTCTCATAAATAGCTTTTCTTAAAAACTTTCCCTCTATTGGATGACTTTCAAAAGCAATGGGTCTTTCATCTTGCATTAGAACAGCACCAATTCCATTTCCTGAAGCATCACATTCCACAATAAAGGTTTTTGTGAAGTCCGGTGTAGCTAAGACCGGTGCTTGGCACATTGCCTCTTTAAGATGTTCAAAGGCCTTTGTTGCTTCCGAAGTCCATGAAAATGCATCTTTCTTCAATAATGTTGTTAGAGGTACTGCTATTCTCCCATAATTCTTAACAAACTTGCGATAATACCCTGTCAACCCAAGAAATCCTCGCAGATGCTTTATGGATGTGGGGATTTTCCATTCCTTAATGGCTTTAATTTTGCTAGGGTCTACCTTAACTCCTTCATGAGATACAATATGACCCAAATATTCCACCTCCTGGACTCCAAAGAAACATTTGGATCTTTTTGCATATAATTGTTTCTCCTCCAATAGTTGTAGCACCCTGTCAACATGTTCAACATGATCCTTCCAAGACTTGTTGTAGATTAGTATATCATCAAAAAATACTAACACAAATTTTCTAAGGAATGGTTTGAAAATTGAATTCATCAAACCTTGAAATGTTGAAGGTGCATTGGTAAGGCCAAAAGGCATGACCAAAAATTCATAATGACCCTCATGAGTTCTAAATGCTGTTTTCGGAATGTCTTCAATCTTCATTCTGATTTGATGATATCCCGAACGAAGATCCAACTTGGTGAAGTAAATTGATCCATGCAATTCATCCAGTAATTCATCAATGACAGGAATGGGGAACTTATCTTTAATAGTGAGCTTGTTGAGCTCCCTATAATCCGGACACATGCGCCATGATCCATCCTTCTTGTGCACCAATACTACTGGAGCAGAGAAAGAACTTTGACTCGGTTGAATTATACCAGCCTCTAGCATTTCTGCAACCATACGTTCAATTTCACTTTTCTGGACATAAGGATATCTGTACGGCCTGATGTTTGGAGGAACACTTCCTGGAATCATATGAATAGCATGATCATGATCACACATAGGTGGGAGACCTTTGGGAGTCTCAAATACCCTGGAATGATTGTCTAGGACTTTTTGGAGATTTGGAGAAATAGATGATTCTAATGTGGAAACATCTAGCGAACATAATTGTGCAATTACACCTCTTTGCTCCTTTTTTAGAAGCTTTGTCATACCATTAGAGCTGATTATCTTTCCTGGTTTCCCTGCAATACCCCTTAATTCAACTTCCTTTCCTTCTGTAGAAAATTTGATGAAAAGTTCTTGAAAATTAAAAGCTATTGTACCCAAGGATTGTAGCCATTGGACTCCTAGTACAACATCAGCACCTCCCATTGGAATGGAAAGCATTGGGCTAGTCAATACATATTCTCCCATGGATAGCTTGATATTATGGCACCTTCCAGAGCAATTTATTGTTCCTCCATTTGCAATCATCACTTGACACTCTGGTGCTGGATATAGGAAGCAATTCAATTCTTTTGCTACCCTACAATGAATAAAATTGTGGGTGCTTCCTGAATCAATCAACACTATTACCTTTTTCTTCTTGATTTGTCCTTCTATCTTGATGGTTTGAGGAGTGGTAATTCCCGCCAATGCATTACAAGATATGGTCGGATTTAATTGTTCTTCATCTAGGCTTTGTTCCTGGAGTATATCCTCTTCTTTTGACCTTTCTTGCTCCTTTTCTTCTTCCTCTTCACAATCTATGTAGAATAATTTCTTCTCAGCACACTTATGACCTTTAGTGTATTTGCTATCACAACTGTAACAAAGCCCTTTTGCTCTTTTTTCTTCCAATTTTTGTGGTGTCAACCTTATAGGTTGTGGAAGACTAGGGGCAACAACACTTCCATCTTTATAGTTGTGAGTGGTATGCTTCCTGGTTGCCATAATTTTGCTTTCCATTTTTCTTGCTAACCTGAATGCCTTCTCTAATGAATCAGGTTCCCAAAGGCGAACATCATGTTGGATATTATCCTTTAAAGACCCTATGAACACATCAACCCTATGCTCCTCTGGAATATCTTTTACCCTTATGTTCAATTTTTGGAACTCCTCAATGTGCTCCATTACTGAACCCTTTTGTTTGAGACTTATCAATTGGCTAAAAAAAGTGTTGCTTTTTGTATCCTCATAATGTGCTATCAATTCTTCCGTAAAAATTGCCCAAGTGATAAATTGTTTACGAGAGCAAAGCCATTGATACCATACAAACTGATTTGGTTCCAAATATACAGTTGTCATACGTACCTTTGTGTGTTTTGCACATTATTGAGATCGAAGAATTGCTCCATCTGTAATATCCATGTGGCAGGATCCTTGCCATCAAACTTCCTCATATCGATTTTTGGAATATGGTGAGTCTTCGATCCAACATTAGCATCTATGGAATCATGATTAACATTTCTTTTATTCTCATCATGAGTTTCCTTTAGTACCTTTTCATCCTTAGTGCCCATTTCTTGTAGCAACTTATTCATATTTATCTTCAATTCGTCCATGTCTGTCTTCAAATCTGTCTTCAAATCTGCCATGTCTCTCTTCAAATCTGTGTTCGAATCATCCATCTTAGCTTCCATGCCCTTTATCTTAGATTCCACGCCATTTATCTTAGCTTCCATTAGCTTTTATGAGCGTGACATTTGTTGCACTTGTTCTTGTAATTTTGATATATCATGTAGCATTTCTTCCTCTTCTTCATGAGTCATGCTAGAGCTTTCAGGTTCCTTACTAGGTGTTTGCATTTTCTTTCCTCGGGGCATCAGTTACCGATAATAATTCTTTACTATGCCCTTTGAATTCCTTCAAACCAAGCTTATGCAAAAATAAAAAAAAATAAAAACTACACACCCTTTTTCACTTTGTAGAAGCTTGATATTGAATCTGATGTATCTCTATAATTTTAGATCATTCAGTTATGAAATTTTGACCTGTAGTATCCTTCTGAGTCCTCTTTCCAATGCCACAATTCTGACCCAAATTGGTTTCTCCAAGAAGAGTTATGCGAAATCTCCCACAGTGACTTGCTTATAGACTAGTTCAGTAGAGCAAACTTGTACGACGTGCCACGAGTCATTGTTTTTACCTATGAATCTGAAAAATGCATACAAGAAACTACAGTCCGTCCTCTTTCTGTACCTTCTTACGAAATTTCAATCTGATCCTCAGAGAGAAAGTTATGACGATTTTCCCCAGGTCACCTGTTTTGAATGTAATTCAGAAGTCTGCAAAAAGACCAACTTCCTCAGATCATATCTCCGAAAATATCGCGCGAAAAGCTCTAAAATTCGGACCCAAGGTTCAGCACGATTTCTTCTCAAATGGGTTTTTTTTGTGACTTCTGAAACGTCACAGAAAAAATTTATAGCGAAAATGCCACGATGACCTGTTTGGAGCAGCGAAACCCTAGAATCCAAAGCTCTGATACCAAATGTTATGAAACCAGCTCAAGAAAATATAGAAAAGATAGATCAACACCTTAGAATTCAGCCTCTTCGAGGGGTAAACCTCCTTTACATTACATAAATGAAAAATTCTTGGATGATTCAAATGAAAATACCTCCTTTCTATATATAGGAGTCTAAGGAGTCACAATATAATCCAACCGACCTAACAATAATAATATAAAGCCACAAAAATAACAATAAAGGGATTCTATGGGGCACAGAAATAAAAATATGGGGGTAATAGGGGCACAACAATATAAATAAGGGGTATAACTACAATAGTAATGGGGTAATCACTTGTATTATAGGGACCCAACACATATGGTAAGAGTCCCACTATGGAGAGGATGGTGATCCAAGGTACTGGCAACAAAATGTTGTTAGAAATTAATTAATGGAGAAATGAAACACATACAATATCGCAGAAACACAAATAAAGAAACACATAAAACAAGAAAGACATAGATATATGTGGTTCACCCAATTTAGGATACATCCACAGAGAAACAACCATTCCTTCCTTTTATATTATCCAACAAAATGAATAGATACAACCTACATCAGATATGTTGTAATTTCCTCTTTTCTCTCACACAACCTCCTCCCTCTCTTGCTTAGAATAATGATACATAGTTGCAATGCAATTCCATCATATAAATAGAGGATTTACTTCTAGGGGAAAAACCCCCAAATTAACATAACTTCTATCGTCAAATACGTTACCCAATGTACAGCCCAGACTGACTACGAAATTACAACATTTTACAAGGCAATTTTACATCTATTTTTAGCTTCGAGGGTGCTGCCTCCGGACCCTTATCACGGGACGGCTAGCCCCAAGAATCCTGTAGGAGGGAAAATTCCCCCCTATGTGGACGGGTGTACAGTCCTCTTGGGGTATACACGCAGATTAAACAATACTTGTGAATTAGGAAGATAATCCGGCTACACACCCAACAATCTCCCACTTGGAGATTTATTATAGAAACTCCACCACCGCTTCATTTGTTGGACAATTGAAACTTAGTAGAATCTCAATTTATCCTTGGTTACAACCTTTGTTAGCATATCTACAGGATTTTGGCTAGTGTGTATCTTTTCCATCTTCAATTTTCCATCTTCCAACGCTGACAGTATGAAATGGTAATTGAGATGTAAATGTTTAGTATTGGAATGAAATGTTGATTTATTTTCAAGATGAATGGAACTTTGGCTGTCACTGTATAACCTACCCATCTCCCAATTCTTACCCAATTCATCCATAAACCTTTGTAACCAAATCATTTTTTTAGTAGCCTCTATAGTAGCAACATACTTTGTTTCCATTGTTGAAAGTGATACAATGTTTTGTAATTTTGAAACCCAACTGACAGTTGTTCCACCTACAGTAAACACATACCCTGTGGTGCTCCTCTTGTTAACTCTATCACTTGCCATATCTGCATCAACATATCCCTATAGAGCAATGCTTGAACCACCAAAGAATAAGGCTTGATTTGTAGTACCTCTCAAATATTTGAGAATCCACTTCATTGCCATCTAATGCTCTTTTTATGGGTTGTTAATATACCTACTTACAACTCCCATTTCATGTGCAATATCAGGGCTTGTGCATACCATTTCATACATTAAGCTTCAAACTACTGATGCATATGGAAATTTATACATATAATCCATCTCTTCCTATGTGTTGGGACACATCTCCTTACTTAGTTTGAAATGGATAGCCAAAGGTGTACTAACTAGTTTTGCATTCTACATATTAAATATTTCCAACATCTTTTTTATGTACTCACTCTGAGACAATGTTAATTTGCGATTTTTCCTATCTCTAGTTATTCTCATACCAAGGATTTGTTTTGCAACACCCAATTCCTTCATTGCAAATGAATTTTCCAATTTTCTTTTGAGCACATTTATTTCCTACATTTTAGACTCTACAACAAGCATGTCACCTACATGCAATAGGAATATAATATAACTTCCATCATTTTTCTTTATAAGATAAACGCAATGGTTATAATGAGATCTAATATAACCTTGTTCAAAAAAAACCTATCAAATTTTAGATACCACTACCTTGGAGCCTGTTTTAATCCATACAAGCTCTTCTTCAATTTGCACACTAATTTCTCCTTCCCTTTGACCTGATTCTCCTGTGGTTTCTGCATATATATATATATATATATATTCCTCCAAATTCCCATGGAGAAAGGTTGTCTTTACATCTAACTACTCAAGATGAAAATCTTATATTTCCACTAGACTTAAAACTGTTCTGATTGAAGTCATTTTAACAATAGGAGAAAAAAATTCATGAAAGTATATACCTTTATTTTGTGCAAATCCCTTCACCACAAGTCTAGCCTTATACCTCTATTTTTCTCCATCTTCTTCCTTCAACCTATAAACCCATTTGTTCTGAAATGTTGATTTTCCTGCATGAAACTTACTAGGTCCCAAATCTGGTTATGCATCAAGGATTCCATCTCTTATTCCATGGCTTTCTCCCACTTCTTCCTAGTTTCTACCTTAATTTCTTCTTCATATATTTCTAGTTCACCAGAATCAGTCAACAATACATAATATAATGAAGGAGAGTATCATTCACGGGGTCTAATTATCATGGTATATATTCTAACAACAGCCTCAGGGGTTTTAGGTGTCCATTGTTGTTGTGGTTGTTGTTGTTGTTGTGGCTATTCATTATTATAATTTTCAGCCACCTTTACTTTTTGATCTCATCAAGGACTGTGTATTCTTTGTTTTCCTTTTCCTGTATCTAATCCTTATACAAGACCTTTTCATTGAATATGACATCTCATCTCCTAATTATTTTTGGATTTTCATAATCATATAAGCGATAGACAAAATAATTTACACCATATCCAATAAATGTACATTTCTTTTATTTTGCCTCAATCTGTGTTCTATTTTCTTTACTAATGTAGACAAAAACTTCACAACCAAAAGCATTTAAAAATGAGTAGTTTACCCTTTTACTTGTCCATGACTCCTGAGGAACACCACCATCCAAGGAACTTGAAGACTCTCTATTTATTAGATAAACAACAATATCTACAACATCTACCCAATATTGTAATGGAAATCCTGCGTGAAATCTCATGCACCCTACACGCTCCATGATTTTCCTATTCATCCTTTCTAACACACCATTTTCCTATGGTGTTCCTAGAACTGTCTTCTCTTTATGAATTCCATTCCTTGAACAGTAGTTATCAAACTCTTTGCTGCAGTATTCACCTCCATTGTTTGATCTAAGACACTTCAACTTCTTTCTTGTCTCATTCTCAAAGAAATCTTTCCATTTCTTGAAACTATCAAATACATCAGATTTATTCTGAATAAAATAAATCTAGGTTTTTGTTGACACATAATCATCATGATTGGGTGAATGTAATGTAAATAAATAATAAAGAATATGAATAGTCATTGAGAGATGAAGTGAACAGTCTCTCCCTCATGTATATAATAAAGACCAACCTGAAGGAATAAAACAAATTGATTTGGTGGAGTTACTGCCTAGCCTAACATGGTATTAGAGCCAGCTCCCAAAAATAGTTTTTCTTCCCTTGTAACTCCTATTCCCTGCCATTGTCCTCATTTGTTCCTGCCACTCTCTGTCAACTCTGTGTCTTCCATCTCCTCTGCCACTCAGACCTATTCTAAGTTTCGTTATTATTGAATGAACGCTCGTTCATATGCCCTGGTTGAATGTACACTGGCTCATCTAGTATTCAATACTCCTCTATTATCTATTCCCTGCGTGAAGGTCATGGAAGAGTGCTGAAAAATACATGAAGTCCATGCGTACACCAGTCAATGGGAATACAAATAACATGCAGATTCTTGGATAACTCTGGTTGAAGCTCGAGAGTTGGTCATTTTTGTCGAACCTCTTGAGACAAAGACCATAACCGTGTGTGTTGAAAGTCTGTATGTTTTTGCTGATCACCATGGTGTTGTTCCTATAATCTACCATTTTCTGCTACATACTGTGCCTCTGCTACATTATACGTTGAATTATCTATGTTATTCTGATTCTATACCTTAATCCACTCTCCATTCTCCTTGCGAATTCCGTGAAGTGGCTACTATAAATCTCACTCTCCTTAGGAATTGATGCTGCCTTGGATCACTGCACTGGTGTCTGTTTATGGTGCATTCTCCCTACATATGTATACAATCATCACAATGTGGTTTTTTTTTAAAGACCGTCAGTTGGTGTGGTTACCCGCAGTTTCCCAAATATGATATGAGATTGAAAATTTGCAAGACGAGGCCTCAAGGTTAATTTCTGTTGAACACAATAAAGCAAAGGGAGTGTTGCGGGAGTGGTATTACGTTGGTACACTTTTGATACACATTTTTGTGTATTACCTTGTTACTCGCCATATATTTACATTTCCTGCCATATATATGCACCGTTACTCACCATATACTGAATGCAAATTGACATTTGAATTTGTTGTCCTATCATATCAGAATTATATTTTTCCCATTAGGAGTAAAATTTTGCAGTAGAAGTTTTTTTGTTACAGTATGCCTTCAATCATATCCATTGTGGGAATAGTTCTCACTAGCAAGGAGAACTATCCTGAGTGGTCCTGGATGATAAAACACACCCTCATTTTCAATGAGTTGTGGAAAGGTGTGTGCATTGGAGACGGAGAGAAAGAGCCAAAACAGACTACCTCAGACAAAGAGCTCGCCATATGGGAAAATAAGAACAGCAAACCCTATGCATTAATCGCAGCATCTGTAAGTGAAGAGGTGAGTCGCCATATTTTTTCATATTCCACTGCTTTCGAAGCCTTACAAAAGCTGAAAGAACTCTATGACTCACATTCTGCACTTGAAGTTGTTCAACTCATGATTAAACTCTTTACTCTTGAATTGCAAAATAATGATCCTCTTGCTATTGCATCTGAAGTAAAGTCTATAATGCATGATATCAAAACCACTAAGGTTGAATTGGATATTCCTCTTATCGCTTTTCTCACAGCACTTTATCCTACTTACTCAAATTATCTTGAGTCATTGCAAGTAAATGGAAATCTTAAAGACATTACCTTTGACTCTTGTGAAAAAATTTGCTGAAAGAGAGAAAGCTTTTGGAAAGAAGACAGACCCTGAATCTTCTAAAGAGGTTGTGTACCTTGCTCATAAAGAAAAGCATCCTGCTCAAGATTCTTTTAGAGGAAGAGGTGGTCAAAGAGGAAGAGGAAGATATTTTAGAGGCAGGGGGGCAGACACTCTCAAGGAGAAAAGGTAGATTTGCACTACATACGCTGCAAAAGAAATGGATCACATGATGCCTCTACGTGCAAGTTACCTTGGGACAAAATTGAGCAGCAAAGAAATCAACCCAAAGGTAAAACGGATGATACAAACAAAGGTAAAGCACCTAAATCCCCTCACTATGTTGTGGCACAATGTAATATTGGAGTAAATGAAGATTTATTTAATGCTTCACTTGCTTCTTGGAAAAATGATTGGTTGCTTGATTCAGGAGCAACTTGCCACATAACTCATAGAAAAGATTTTTTTGAAGAATTTATTGACAATTTTGATGGAGCAGTATACTTTTTCGACCAATCAAAAATCAAGCCATCAAGGCTTGGCACAATCAGGCTTAAATTTCCTGGTCTTCCTGACGTTCTTCTGCATCATGTTCTATATCTCCCACAGCTGAACAGAAACTTGTTGTCCTTGGTCCACATCTGCCAGCAAGGTCACTCCATTCATATGTTTGATGGAAAGCTTGAGGTAAGAAAAGCATATGACCACTCACTTGTCATGAGGGAATAGAAGAAGAAAGGCTTCTCAAGCTGCAAGGTACCTCTGCTCGTGCACAACATTTCTCATACAATTCTCATTATGAAGAAGGTACACTTCCATCAAGTTTATTGTGGCATGATAGATTTGGACATTTGAACTATGACAGCCTCTGCTTGTTGAAGAAATATGGTGTTGTTGGTTTTCCTACAATTCCTAGGAAATTTAAGCAATGTGTTGCTTGCATTCTAGGAAAGCATAGCAAACAGTCTTTTCATGATTCACGTTCAAGAGCACATAGAAAAATTGAACTCATTCATTCAAATTTATGTGGTCCAATGCCTATTCCTTCTGCAAATGGAAATAAATATATGATGACATTTATTGACGACTACACTAGAATGTGTTGAATTTATTTATTGAAGAACAAATCTGATGCTTTTCAAACATTCAAGAACTTTCATAAATGGATTGAAAATGATGCACAATCTCATATTGGGTCTATTCGCACTGATAATGGAAAAGAATATAGATCAAATGAATTTGAAAACTATCTTCTCCAACATGGGATCAAACATCAAACAACTATACCTTATAATCCCCAACAGAATGGTGTAGCTAAAATAATGAATAGGACAATCTTAAATATGGTATGCTCCATGCTCTTCTTCAAAAATGTAAAAATAATGTTTTGGGCTGATGTTGTTCTATGTGTTGCATATATAAAGAAAAGATGTCCATCTAATGCTATTAGAAACAAGACTCCATATGAAATATGGTATGTGCATGTTCCTTTAGTAAAGCATCTCAGGGTATTTGGTTCCACCTGTTATGCCTTGATACCAAAGGTACAAAGAAACAAACTTGGTGCAAGAATTCGTAAGTGTATCTTCTTGGGGTATTCAAACACCTCCAAAGCATACCGTCTCTATGATGAAGTCAATAAAATTTTTGTTGTATCTAGAGATGTAATTTTTCTTGAATAATCCAAAACTGACAATGCTATTGAGCAGCAACTTGATTGCTTGGATAGATTCGCCAATGAAAAATCATTTCAAGAATTTGATAATCAGATTCCACATCTTGAAGGGGGGATTCCTATACTAGATCAACATGTGGAATCTTCTTATGAAGAACACTATCCCCCACATGAAACTCGAACAACGGATGATGCTTTAAGTGATGTGATTGATAGAATTAGGAGACTCAATCTTGATTCAGTCCCAACTCAATCAACGGAGCAGCCTAGACCATCTGAGAAAGGTCCCCCAAAGTGGTTGAGAAAGACACTTGAAAGTGTTCATCCTGATGAGGTTGGAAAAACAGGAACCAGAAATACAAACTGGAAAAATGGAGGTGATGTAGATGACTCTAATTCACTTTTTGATATGGATGTTTCTTATGATTTTGAATTGAACTTGTCTACATATTTTGAACCAACTTCCTTCAAAGAAGCTGCTTCTAATGATGAATGGAAAGAAGCGATGCAAAATGATTATGATGCCCTCATAAAGAATGGCACTTGGAAGCTAGTTGATCCTCCATTAGGAACCAAACCAATTGGCTACAAGTGGGTCTACAAGAACAAGTATAAAGCTAATGGCTCACTTGACAAGCACAAAGCTAGGCTTGTGGCAAAAGGTTTTGCACAGAAGGAAGGGGTCGATTATGAGGAAACTTTTGCCCCCACAACAAAATGGGCTACCATCTGGACACTCTTTGCCCTAGCAGCTCAGAACGGTTGGAAAGTCCATCAAATGGATGTAAAAACGGCTTTCTTGAATGGATATCTAAAAGAAAATGTTTTTATGTCCCAACCTGAAGGATTTGTTGTGAAAGGACATGAACATAAAGTATGCAAACTTGTGAAATCTTTGTATGGCCTCAAACAAGCACCGCGAGCTTGGTATGAAAAACTAACTGAGCATCTTCTGAAACTTAATTTCAAACATTATGATCTTGATGATGCAACTTTATTTGTTAAGAAAGTTTGCAAAACAGTTGTATATCTTGTGGTCTATGTAGATGATCTTTTGATGACAGGGAACAATGAAAGCTACATTGCATCCATAAAGAAGGAATTGGGGAAAAGTTTTGGAATGACTGATTTGGGCTATGTTCATTACTATCTTGGTATTGGAGTAACCCAACATTCGAAGTCCATATTTCTTTCTCAAAAGAAATACATTGGAGATCTTTTGAACAGGTTTGGCATGACAGAATGCAATCCTCTTACTACTCCAATGGAACAAAACTTAAAGCTCACATCTATTGAAGGAAAAGAATTTGAGGATGCAACAAAGTATAGACAGCTTGTAGGAGTCTTAACTACCTAACTACTACCAGACCAGACATTTCGTTTGTTGTTGGAATCCTCTCCAGGTTTATGCAAAAGCCTTGTGAGGGACATTGGTCTACTGCAAAAAGAGTTCTAAGGTACTTGAAGGGAACTCAAGACTCTGGAATCAAATATACATGGGTAAACGAATTCAACTTGATTGGATACTCTGATTCAGACTTAGATGGAGACAAAGAAACTGGGGTATCTACCTCAGGATATGCTATGAGTCTTGGATCAGGAGCTGCCTCCTGGAGATCACGCAAACAATCAGTTCCAGCAGATTCCACAACAGAAGCAGAATACGTGGCAGTATTTGAGGCAACAAAAGAAATTGTGTGGCTAAGGAAAATTCTTGAAGATTTGTAGGTAAAACAAGTACAATCAACTCCACTCATGATTGACAACACCTCTGCAATAAAGTTGGCCAAGAGCCCTAAGTTCCATGATCAAACGAAGCACATCAAGACTAAATATCATCTGATTTGACATCATGTTGAGGCCAAAACAATGCATCTCCATCATTGTTCCTCTAATGAGTAAATTGCATACATCTTCACCAAAGTGCTTGGAAGAGAAAAGCTTGAACAATTCAGAATGATGCTTGGACTCACCAACATCCCTTCAGATTAAGGGGGGCAATGTTGACACCTAATCATCAGGCTTGGGTGAATGTAATGTAAATACATAATAAAGAATATGAACAGTCATCAAGAGATGAAGTGAACAGCCTCTCCCTCATGTATATAATAAAGACCAACCTGAAGGAATAAAACGAATTGATTTGGTGGAGTTGTTGCCTGGCTTGACAGTTTTCCTAGTTGCATCATCAATAAAAGTAACATAATAGAAAGAGCCAGAGAGAGATGATACATTAGTTGGTCCCCATATATCTGTATGCACAAGCTCTAATTTTTCACTCTTCTTTTCTTTCCCAACTCTGGTAAATATGACTCTCTTTTGCTTTCCATAAACACAATTCTCACGGAAGTCCAAATCAACATGCTTCAAACCTAGCAACAAATTTCTCGAGTGAAGAATTTCCATCCCATTCTTACTCATGTGCCTAAATCTACGATTCCACAATGTCATTTCGACTCCTGTGGAGGTTAAAGAATTAACAGAATTAGAAATACCATTGCATAAATACAATGTACCAACCTTTTCTTCTTTTGTTATTATCAAGGTTCCTCTAGTGACCTTCAAGGTTTTTTCCATGAATCTAGTTACAGAACCTTCACCACCTAACTACTTTGTTGAAATTAGATTTTTCTTCAGATCTAAACACATGTCTTACCTCCTTGAATAGCCATTGGTTTCCATTTTGTTGCTTTATAAACACCTTACCCATTCCAATGATTTTACAGGGTTTATCATCACCCAGACAAACCTATCCAAAATCACCTTGAACATAGTCATGAAAATGTTTCCTATCATGTGTGGCATCGAATGAGGCCCCTAAATCTACCACCCAAGAATCAATAATATTATCTAATGAAAGAATCAAATCATCTTGCAACACATCACCTGTCACATTCGCTTCATTATTGTTCTCTTGTATTCCATCTCCTTATTTTCCCTTCTGAGATTTGCAATCTTTTTTCATGTGTCCTTTCTTCCTACATTTCTAGCACACTATACTCGATATGGATTTGGATTTGCATTTTCTAAATTATTGCGATTTCCTAGGCTCCTTCCTCTTTCCATTTTTCTTCCTCTAGTCTCTGTAGTCCAAGCATTACCTGATGTCTCACTAGAACTTTTCTATCACATTTCCTCGCTAAGGATGGCATAAACAACATCATCAAACTTTAAAGTACTACATCCATAGATATAGTTACTAAGATCCATAACTAATCTATTCCAACTTTCTAGCAATGAGCATAGAAATAACAGATCCCTAACTTCATAATCAAAATTTACCCCTACAAAACTTAACTGACTTGTAACCGTGTTAAATTCATTTAAATGATCAACAACAGAACTGCCTTATGACATATTCATATTACATAGGCGCTTCATAAGAAATAAATTATTTGAGGCCAAGGTTTTTTCATATAGTTTGGCCAATGTCGTCATTAAACCTTTTATTTGTGTTTCCTTTGAAATGTTGAAAGCCATCGACATTTTCTGACACAACCATATTGTTCTTAGTGTCTTTCGGTCGAGAAGATCCCATTCTCTATCCATCATACCTGTTGACTTCTTTGATTTTTTGGCTGATCCAAATAATATTCCATCTGCATCTTCCACAACTGGTACTTTTGGCTATTAAATTTCTCAACCCTAAACATACAATCTTCTGCCATTGCTCCCACTCAAACTAGGAATCCTTCTTTCTTGCGAGTTTATCAGAAAAATATACCTTCAACTCTAATACCAATTGTTAGAAATTAATTAACGGAGCAATGAAACACATACAATATTGCAGTAACACAAATAGAGAAATGCATAAAATAAGAGACACAGATATATGTGGGTCATCCAATTTGAGTTACATCCACAAAGAAACATCTAGTCCTTCCTTTTATATTATCCATCAAAATGAAGAGATCCAACCTACAATAAATATGTTGTTATTTCCTCTTGCTCTCACAAAACCTCCTCCTCTCTCTCACTCAAAATAATTATACACAACTGCAATACAATTCCCTCATATAAACTGAGGATTACCTTCTAAGAAAAAATATCTAAATTAACATAGCTTCTACCATCAAACCATTTTCCTAATGAATGGCCCAGTTTGACTATCAAATTACAACATTTTACAAGTCAAATTTACATCTATTTTTATCTTTGGGGGCACTGACCTTGAACCCCCGACGGGAGATCGCTAGCCCCCGTACCCCCCACCCGGGGGGGATGGTCCCCCCCCAGATCCCTATAAGTGGGACAAGTCCCCCCATATGTGGAGGGGTGTGCAGTTCTCCTTGGGTATACACCTGGCTGAAACAATACCTCTGAATCAGGAAGACAATCGGGCTCCACAACCAACAAATAGGAGCTCGGCTAGAAACAGAGGTTGCCTCCTCTTTTATGGGTAATTCTCATTCTCCCTCTTTGCACAATATTCACTCTACCAATTTTATACCTTGTATTGCATCCTCTCTCATTGGGTATCTTTTGAAGGTGTTGGACCCGTCAACATGTCAGGGGATCTCCCCGGTAAGAAGTCCCAATTAGACCTTAGACCATTTGGTGTAGGAGTCCTAGCAGTGGGTCGTTCGGTAATGCCTTGACCACAATTTTTCACAGAGGCAAGTAAGATAACTTTGTTGGTAGAAAGGGTGTGACAGTTGTAGTAAGACAAGGAAGGTGCAAGACAGGTTCTAACACACTGAGGGTGAGGTGAGTACACACCTTGGAACCTATAATAGTACTCGACTTGGAGGGCAACACATGAGTGAATATGCATCACAAGCTGGAAAGCAAGTTAGTGAGAAATCCAAAGTGATGGTTAAACCAACAACACATTTCAAAAAGATTCATACATACTTATACAGAATATTCCATACATGCATGCATAAGAAAACAATATATATATCATTTAGAGTAAACCAGATAGCATAGAATACAATACAACATATGCATGAAACGTGTTGGCTCTGTTATATTAAGAAGTGTAAGTCCCAGTCATACAATACATCCATGTCCAACCATTAGTTCCAATAGTGGAACATTATAGCCACAACCACCCGCTCCTCCAAAGAGATGTACTAGCTCTGCGTAGTGGAGAAGCCAAGGCTCGTTACAATAATGTCCAAACTCTCTCTAAGATAGTATTATCAGAAGCTTGGCTGACCAAAATCCTTTACAATGAGTTATGAGGTTCTATTTATAGAAAATGGTGGGGTGACCCTTGACATTCCCCTTTGTGAGAGTTCATCTACCATCATGACTCTTCATCTACTCTATGACTGCTACATCCAACTATCGACTCTTGACTTACACTTGACAAGATGTTACATTACAATGCACATGTACCCATGTGAAACAAAATGGCTTGAGCATGCCATGCAAGACATCACTGACACTCAGTCTATTGTGATGAGACCAACTCTTTGACATGCTTGTGATGGTGAAGGTGGTGAGCTAATGCCAAGCTTGGTCGTCCATGATGGTGTGCATGCACTCCATGGTGTCATCTTGCTGAAGCGAACTCTTTCCTTTGTTGCTTCTGGTTGCATTGGTATGGCTCCTCCATCCAACTTGTCTACTGACATGCACATGGTCTTCTTGGGTGCATCCGAACCATAACACAGTGATGCATAATGTCCGTGTTAATATTCAAGTGTGTGCTAGTGGTCATGCACATCAACTGTCAACTACATGCTCAGCTCCAGTCAGACTTGCTTATTGTCTTCACCTTGGTGAGTGTGTTGAATGGGTTGGATCGCATGTGTGTGCATAACGACATGCATTCTGCTAAATCCCTTGCATGTGATCAACAACACTTTTCACCATGTTTGCTCCATTCCAGATGCTAGGATAGATCTATAACTTGTACTGGTGCAGTTTCATCCGTGAGTGCATGTTGCACCCCCTATTGTTTCTGTCCCCGTTGCAACTCATTCACTTGTTTGTGCAGCTCATGTTCTTCCTTGAGTTACTGCTTCAACACATGCAACTCCATTTTTGTTCCATTCTTTGTCTTTGCGCGATCTTCATGTCGTAGGGTCACCTCATAGCCTGAGTCTCCAAAGTTGTTTTCATCATCAATGGATCTACTTGAGATTGATACTTTGTTCCACCTCCGTGTTGTCAACAACCTTCCTCTTGCATTTGTTGCATCTAGTATGCTACCTTCAACTGTTGTTCATGATGTTTCTCGCTATGATGTTGCTGCCATCATATCTTGATGTCCTTGTCTACGAACAACTTAATGTCTTCATGAGTAGGCAAGATCATAGACACTTGATTGACTACATCCCCAAGTGTGCTCTGAATGGTGTCTTCGGCTCTTCTCTCTTGGAAACCATTATACCTATGCTTATGAGAGGTAGATGAACACCTGCGATAGCTAGAGACATGGAAACACTCATGGAAAGAAATCTATCAGCCGAAAACCAAAATAAACTTGAGAATTGACTTGCAACATACCTATGTGACTAATCACGAAGGTCGCGCAATTTGGCCGGGAGGTCAAGAGACTGAGTGCCAAAACTGTGAAAGGCACAGTTTGGGCTACTAGGAGGCTGACTAACTGTCGAAACTACACAATGCACAGTCCAGTATGGTTGTTGACTGCTGGAATTGCGCAATACGTAATCTTAGCTAGAAATGGTTGCAGGCTCAGTCACTGCATTACACAATTTTCTGGGCTAGCAGTCACTGTCCCTTAGAATTGAACAATGCAAGGCTAGATAACGACCCCTGGGTAGAAATGTGCATTTTTGAAGAGGAAGGGAGAGCCTTCCCTCTTAGGATTGCGCAATGTTGTCTTGGTGAGGCAGAGTCTGGGCCAAGGCCACCCAGACTTGCCGACGGGCAACTGAAATCAAATGTGAATGTGAATGCATGGTGATATGATGTGTAAGCATAAGTGAATGATCATGCATGCAAAATTTGAATGACAGATTCAGAAAATAGAACAACATGCATGTGGATGAGACGAGTCACCGAATCAGCAACCGTTTAGGAAAAACGGTTTCATGCATGCGACAGTAGTGAGATGTTAATGAAAACTGAAACGGTGCTAGTACAAGCTAGTATGTATCAAAATGACAGCAAGCACTCACTGAAATCAAGAAGACAATGTTCATATGAAGCGAAACACAAAAAGCACCAAAAATTCAACACAAGATATGGAAAGTGGGCTTACCCCAAAAAAGTTGAGTTGAATGTGCCAAAAGCTCCTAGATGTGATTTGGGATGTCAGAGCTACAAGGTTGATGTGAGGAATGATCTCTATAGCATTTGGTTGATGAGTTTAGATAAAATTGAGGTTGTGACATGTATGCCACAAATCTAGGGAAAGAGGCACTTGGTGGGAGGTTTCTGAAATGATCCTTGCATGTAACCTCTAACTACCAAAAATAGGTCCCTAAAATAAGGGATGCCTTTTCATGCTGCCTTGGGAGAAGCAGCCCATGCATGCAAGTCTGTTTTGCTTGGTCCTAGAGGGAATTGGTCAACTCAGCTGCACATACAAGAGGCTACTCAATTACTGGGAGAAAATGCGCATTTTTGGCTGGGAGCTGGGTTAGCTGCTCAGAATATTTGTGCAATTTCTGGGTAGAGCAACTGACTGCTACCCAGATTTGTGCAAATTCTTCGCTGAGCAGCCCAGCTAGGAAGGATTGCGTAACTTTCTGGGTGAAGCTTGCTCAGCTAAATTGTGCAATAATGGGGCCCAACAAGATGCTAGTCAGGATTGCACAAATTATTGAAGGAGTTGCTCAGCTTGCTGCTAGACCAAGTCCGAATGAACAACTTGTGAGGGGAATGCATCGAGGTTTGATTGGCAGGTTGTCTTTCTGTAAGAAGATCACTGGAGCTTGTGTACTTGATGAAGTGAGACATGTTGTTTTGAATATTGGTAGGGAGGCTCCAAAACGAAGCTAAGGAAAAATTTCAGAGGGTGGTTGTAGCTGCTACATCAGGCTCGTATATCTTCACTAGGGTTCAGGAGGTTGTTTGTGTCAGATCAAAAATGTCCCTATATGTTGCCTGACTCTCGTCCTCTCTTTCCCTCCTTACGCAGAGGATTCCTCTAGGAACAAAGGATGACCTCGATGCAACCTACATTCCTTATCTACCCCTCCCTATAGCGTTGTCTCTCATTAGGACTCTAGTCTTGGTTTAGGTTCCCTTTCTCCCTCTATATTACCCAAGATACCTAGAGGTCTTCAATCACATATCTCTAAAGCTATTCATAAGGCAAGTCAATACATTATTGTTGGTCTCCAATTATCTTTAGATGGGGTTCTTAGAGTGAAGCATACCCCGGTCTCTGGACCTTAATAAAGTGTTTTTCTTTCAACTATCATGGGTTAGCTAGTAACCCCAAAAAACTAGCACTTAAGCGTTTGATCTCATAGAACAATCTAGCTATTATCTTCCTATATGAAACCATTGGGCACAATGCATATATTGTAAATTCATTGGAAGGCATATTTAAGGATTGGGTATTTTTAGCCATTGCTTCCTGTGGGAATTCTAAACGTTTGGTTCTTGGGGCTAAAAGAAAACCCATTAACATTTTAAACACCTAGGTCGGAAAGGCATAATCTCCCCTGACATCTTCTTAGAAAAAATGGGAATGGAGCTCAGGATCATTAATATATATGAGCCATGTACTGGAAGAGTTGAGTTTTAGACCAATTTGATGGAGTGTTCTTTCATGAGAGTAGACAATATGATCCTAGGGGGGACCTTGAACTAGGGTGAACTTTCCCTTGTGGATTCTCTCTCTCATTTTTTCACAGATGATAGATAAATATAAATTGGTAAACATTGATATGGCCAGGATATTTCTCACATGGAGGAATCAGAGAGTAGGCGAAGCTATGATTTCTTGGATACTTGATCGATTCTTGGTTAAGGAAGCACTGGCGCAAGCTATACCTTTATTCAAACAATGGGTTAGGATGGGGGGCATATCTAATTATCACCCCATCTATTTGGAGATGACAAGAAACATTAACAAGTCAAAGGCTCCCTTTAATTTTAGTGTGAGATGATTGAAGGAGGAGTTTCAAGCCTTTTTTCAGGATACCTGGTGATCGTGCTCCATTGAGGGAGATCTTTCAGTGGCCAGGAAACTCATTAATAACCTTTGAAGGCCTAAGAGAAAGACTATTGTGTGGGCCAAGAATAAGAAGTTGAAGGATAAGGAGACACTAAAACATATTGAATCATAATTAGAGATCTTAGAACAACTTAGCAGTGGAGGCTATGATTTTGCTGAAGACAAACTATGGGTTATACAGTTGGAAGCACAAAGAAGAAGAATGTTAGAATCTAGAGAGGAAACATGGAGGCTTAGGAGTAGAGAAGTTTAGTTACAAGATGGAGATGGAAATACAAACTTTTTTCAATGATATGCTAAGGGTATGAAGGCCATTAACACCATCTGGTCACTGGAATATGAAAATGGAATAAGGATATCTAATTTTAGGGACCTAGTTAGCATGGGGACTCGACATTTTAGATCACTCTTCTCGGATCTTAGACATTCTACCTTAGCTGAAATTATGCTGATCACTAGACTCTTTCCTCATTTTGTTGATGAAGATAACAACAGAGAGATTATGGCTCTGATCACTTCAAGAGAATTGGAAGGGACTCTACAATGGTTTAATAAAGGAAAACATCCTAGGTTGAATGGATGGTTGGTTGAACTCTTCCTGGGATTCTATGAGCTGATTCGACTAAACTTGTTGAAAGTTATGGAGGAATGCAAAATCTTGGGGAACTTGTATGATGCTTTTAACACATGCTTCATTTCCGTCATCCCTAAGATAGACGACCCAAAAAAATTTAATGACTTCAGACCCATTTCTCTATGTAATTGTACTTACAAAATCATATCCAAAATCATTGCCAAGAGGATTCAACCCATCCTTTCCCAATATATTTCTTATGATAAATTTGTCTTCTTGGATAAAAAACAAATACATGCAGCTATTGGCATTATACAAGAAGGATTACATAGTGTGAAAATCAAAAAATTGAAAGGCATAATATTAAAGATTGACTTATCGAAAGCTTTCGACAAAGCTAATTGGTTGTATATCTGTATGTTTCTCATGCATTTGGGGTTCAACATCAATTTTATCAACTAGATTATGTGTTGCATCTCTTCCACCTCATTTGAAGTATTAATCAATGGTGTAACATTGGATTTCTTCCATGATGAGCGAGTTTTACGTCAAGGTTGTCTTCTATCTCCTCTACTCTTTCTCTTTCGTTTTACGTCAAGGTTGTCTTCTATCTCCTCTACTCTTTCGCTTGATCAAGGAAGGACTTAACAGAATGGTTAGGGAGGCCAAGAGGAGCGGGAATAGGAATGGTGCTCCAATGGTACACAACATCAACTTAACTCATCTGCTCTTTCTTGATGACATCCTCATTTTTTTATATGGATCTCGTCATTATATTGTTGTGTTTAAAGGTATCCTTAATTTATTCTTTAAAGCCACTGGAATGGATGCTAATCATATGAAATCTACTCCATCTGATACAGGTTTCTCTCGAGTAGAGATCGCTTATGAACTCAAACAATTTCCATTCCAACATATCAAATTCGAAGTGGTCTTAAAATATTTAGGATTGCATCCTAAACCCGATGACAATAGGAAAGTTTCCTCGATGTGGTTAATTGCCAGAATTGAAAAAAGACTCAACTCATGGAGTCACAGGTAGTTATTGCGAGCTGGTAGACTCATCCTCATCAATTTTGTATTAGAATCCATCTTGTTTATTGGATGTCATTTTCATGGATTCTCAAAAGCATCTTGAGAAGGATTAAAAAACGTTGTTGCAGGTTCTTATGGAGGGCAACAAAGGATGGCAAAACTTTTGCATGGGTCAAATGGGACATCATTGCCCTGGCCAAAAAATGGGGAGGATGGGGTATCAAAAATATATTTTTCTTCTCAGTAGCAGCGTATCGACTCAGGTGGTCACAAAGAAATATATCCATCCGATCATAGTGAATCAATGTATACATCTAAAAAATAATAGATGAATCAATGTCTCCACGATATGGAAATCCATTCTTGATACATTTCACATCATTGGTTATGGTCTTACATGGAAAATTAGCTTAAGAACATAGATTCACATTGGTACTGACCCATGGTCTTGCAGCAACATCAACATATTCTACCTCTGGATCTGGTGGATTTTTTTGGTTGATCATGGAAAGCTCACATTGACTAGATTGTTGATCAGGAGAACACCAAAATCTAGGGTTAGAGCTGGAAGTTAGCACAGGATCTAAATATCCCTGTACAATGGAACTAAGCTTAGAGTGCTACATTAGAGCCCTTTCCACTTCTCACATAAGTTTGCAATATAGGGAGAATGAGCTCCTTTAGATTCAAGTAGAAAAAGAACTAGAGGAGCACAAGTGGTTATGGAAGCATTCCTGGAAGCTAAAAAGTCCAGGTAAAACTAGGATCTTCATTTGGTGTTTCCTTGAAAATAAAATACCTACGAGTGATAATCTTATGAAGAGATCCTTCCACGGACCTTCTTGGTGTGCGCTTTGTTGTTGTGCCAAAGAATTTGTAGATCATCTGTTAATATAATGTCATTTTACTGTTACTATCTGGAATCTTATATACCAAGCACTAAACATCAACAACAAATGGAGAGATGATATCTTTAATGACACCTAGAAAAATTGTTTGAATGAGGCCTCCCTTGACAAACTAAAACGTATACCTCTTCTTATCTACTAGGGTATGTGGCTTGGTTGAAATCGCAAGATTTTCTCAAAAGCTTATTATCATTTTGACCTTATTAATGCTCAAATCTTGGAAATTTACAATCTTTTACCTAATGAGGAGAGAAGGAAAAAATATTTCACTGTCCTCCTTGAGAACATTGATCATACCTTCCCTTGGGCCTATTTCAATGGCTCCACACAAAATGGAAAATGTGGTGGAGGGGAAGTTTTGTGCCTTAATAATGATCAATATTTCAAATTACAATCTGGTCTAGGCATTGGCATGAATAATTTCTCTGAATTATACAGTCTAAAGTTACTTTTGTTATTTGTACATGAAAATGGATGTCGACAACTACAGGTATTTGGTGACTCACATGTTGTTATTGATTGGTTCAATATTTGTTCTACATGTCACATGCACACACTCATGACATTACTGTATGATGTTCTCATGATTAAAGCACAATTTGATGTATTTATTTTCCAAAACATATATAGGGAAAGGAACTTTTTTTTTTACCAACGTTCCAAGGAGGGAACACAATAGGCTTTCAGGACATGGTTGATTACCAAGCATAATAGCAATGAAAATTACAAATATTATCATTTCCCCTTTATAGATCCACAATGGTCTGACAAAAAAAAATAAATAAATAAATAATAATAATAATAATAAAATAAAAAATAAAAAGTAAAATAAAATAAAATAAAATAAAATAAATGACACTCTTTCACACTTTTATGATATGTCTCAATTGTAGAAAGTGACCATAGCTACTAATAGATCTATTGTTTTTGTTTTTACATGGACAATGGCTTACATAAAAGTTTTTGTTTTTACATAGACAATGACTTATATAGCAGTTTTGTACTTATATTTAGACAATTATATTTTAGTTTTTTGACAGGCTCATGCATGGTTGTATCACTTATATGTTTGTTGAGTCATTAAACAACCAATATCTTTATATGCCTTACGCATTTACAACATGTAATTTTCACTATTTTATATAATGGAAATTACAATTTTTCCTGGGGGAAAATATATATAAACTTTTAAAAGGAAGATTAATTTTTTTTTATGTTTTTTTTGTAGGTAAGCACCCACGGGGGATTTGAACCAATGACCTATCGCAAGGAGTTCCTTAACAATGCACCCATTCACCATCAATCAAAAGCCCCATGGGAAATTAAATTTTTATTACTATTTTTTATTAAAATTATTATTTTTTATTAAAATTAATATTTTATTATTATTTAATAAAACGTGTATGATAATGTAACTTTTATTAAATAAATTTTTAAATTTTCAAAAATTAAAAATCCAAGCATCAGGGGTATTAAGGAGTTGGTAGTCTAGATGGAGCAATCAACTTAGGTGAGAGCGAGAAACAAAAACAACAAATCAATGATGAAGCTTGTGCAATTTATCAAGATGTTTATGGAATATGTTGGAAAAAAATAGGAAAAATGTTACTTTTCTTGACATGTAGAAAGAGAGACAGTTTGTGAGATATATAGTCAAAATTAGCGATAATAATCTATTCTTATTTTTCCTTCATATGTTGCTCAAAAGATAACTCATACCATATGACCAGAAAGAAAGTTGACAACCTTCATTCGTTGAACAATAATTTATGTATTATTCGTTACATGATTTGTGGTGGTGAGGTTCGCTGATATTCAGAGCAATCGATGGTGTGTGTGTGTATGTCCTTCGATTAAGTCGTTAAACCCTTAAACCCTATTCCTTCACCCTTAACACCTAAACCATTCAACCCTAAAACTTAAACCAATAACCTCTTACTCCCTAAAACCCCATTAACCTCTAAATCCCCTGGGACCTAAACCTAACTTAAACCCTAACCTATTAACCCCTAACCCCTTAACCTATTAACCACTAACCCTAACTTATAATTTGAAGTTTGCGTTTTTATAATTTGAATATTTTAATATTTTTAAAGACGTACTTTTATGATACATTTTAGGTACTTTTTTTGGTTGATGTTGTTTCAAATTTAAAATTTCTTTATAAAATGTTATAAATTTAATATTTTTTAAGTTACACACACACAAAGAGATATATATATATATATATATATATATATATATATATATATATATATATATATATATATATATATCTATATATATATATATATATATATATATATATAGATATATATATACATATACATATACATATACATATACATATACATATACATATACATAGACACACACACACACACACACACACACACACACACACACACACATATATATAAACTTATTTTTTTTGTAAGCGTGGCAAGACTACATCTTCATCATGTCCAATATATCACCCTAATCGGGGTGGGGAACTGAACTAGTGACTTCACATCAAGAAGTATCTTAAGAGAGAACCCGATCACCGTCTACCTAAGACCCCGTATACATATTAAGACTTTTAAAAACGTACTTTTATGATACATTTTAGGTACTTTTTTTGGTTGATGTTGTTTCAAATTTAAAATTTCTTTATAAAATGTTATAAATTTAATATTTTTTAAGTTACACACATGCACACACAAAGATATATATATATATATATATATATATATATATATATATATGAAACTTTGAAAAGGTAGATTAAAAAATATATATGTTTTATTACTTTTTATTAAAAATAATAATTACTATTTAAGAAAATGTGTACCATAATCTAACTTTTATTCAAAAAAAATATTAAACTTTAATTTTACATATATATATATATATATATATATATATATATATATATAACCCACCTCTAGGTAACCTCTAAATATTTAACCTCTAACCCCTTAGATCCTATTCCCTAATCCTTAAAAACTTATCCCCAATCCTCCTAATTAAGCCCTGAAACCCCTAACCCTTAAGACCTTAATCTATAACCCCTAAACCCTCCTCTGATAACCTCTTACCACCTAATACCATACACTATTAACCCATAAGTTGTCCTAACCCCTTGATCCCTAACCTTAAACCCCTTAAACCATAAACGCCTACTTTACAAAAAAAGTCTACAATATAAAGACATATAATGAATAACTTACTAAGGAACGATATTCATGCCTATCTTCAAGGTGTCCAAATTCTCTATAATGGTGTTTAGTTGTTCTTATTAAAAGTCTCCTCTTATTGTATCTCTTGCATTTGGTACAGTGGCAATAGCATTTTCCATCACCCATTTTTCCTTACCAAACTTTCAATATTGATTATATTCAAAAATCAATCACAACTTAACTATTTGTGATGCAATTTGTAATTCCATTATATATAATATTTTTTTTGTCAGATTTACACCATCCAAATATTATGTAGAGAAATTGTATAACGAACAAAAAAATTGACCTCCTCCACCGTCGGTATTCCAACATTGCTATGCTTGACCTGGTCATATGTCGGGAATCCGACACACATAGCATGCACGTTGATATCTAACATGTATAAATATGCATCAAATATCCAGCATACCCTTCGGATATCTGCCACATTTATGCATAACATCATATATCCAACGTTGTTTAGGGATTTTAAAAGAATATATAAAAAATCCAAATAACATATGGTTATATGACAGATTTGATCAATACTATCAGAGTAACGCGTCATTTTTTTCACCCATATAGTAGTGTTGGTACATCAACTTCCCAAGAGTGTAACTTTTGCATACAATGTCCATTTGGGGCACATAATAGCTCATTTGAAAGATATAAAAGAGAAGTGGAATTGTTAGGAGGCTTAGGTAGGATTAGGTAGGCTTGGGTAGGCTTATGGAACCCTTAAGCCCCAAAATGGCCAAAAATCATCATTTAAGACCTCAAAACAACCTAGGAAGTTTAGTTCCTAAAAAATTATTGATAAAAGGAAATTGGCAAGATCAAGTATTGTGTTCAATCAATGAAAGAGGTGGGTGGCCACCTATTTCCACCTAAATCATATCTCACCATCGATATTAACCACCAATGTCATTAACAATGTGAAATAATTTGACAAGGATGAGGACATGATTGAAAGTGTGCATGATCATTATGTGTGACAAAGAGTGGACAAGGGAAAACAAAAGGTCAGTCAAATTTGAAGTAGTAGAAACAAATGTTAAGAGTTCTTGCATTAGAAGTTGAAAAAGTGAAACTAAACACACACAAAAATGTAGGAGGAAGATTAGGACTTTGAAGATGGATAGTAGACCAACAATATTAGTAAACATGATTGTTGTCATTTAAATCAATTATGCAACTATGGGTGTTACTAGTATGATTATTCTACATTTTGACTATTTTTTGTTGGAATCTAGTGATGCAATTTTTTTGTTAGATTATGATTTTTATTTAATTAAAATATGTTTTTGAATGCATAAATAGATCTAATGCCTCGAAAAACCCATGGGGCACTTTATGCAAACACATCTCAGACTTGCAATTCCATCAAATTTTTGTTAGATTTCAAACTTGCATTCCATCAATTCTTTGTTAGATTTCAGGGAAAATTAACCAAAAAATGTACCAAAAAATAATCAAAGCATAGAATTTTCAGACTATAAATGCAACTATAATTATAATAACAAATCATCTCTAAAACACAAATTTAAAATTGCTTATATAACAAATAATCTCTAAAACACAAATTTAAAATTGCTTATATTTAAAATTGGTTCTTGTGCCACTCTATATAGCCAGGTATATGTGTAGATGTAATGTAATGTAAGAAAGTTTGTCAACATTTTTACATGTGTTGAATTTATCTTAATATGTGTAATTTACAAAATGTAAATTATTTGTAAACATTTAATAAAAGGTTAAAAGTTAAATACACAGAGGGAGATGTTGTAGTATACCTTCAAAAATTAAAAGCAATAAAAATAATAAAATTCAATTTGTTATATTGTAATTCTGTATACCAATAACTTTTTAGATAAAATAAAATAATAATACACATATCACATCAAAATATATAACATATAAGTAGTAGTTATAAGTTAAAATCCATTTTACTTTATAAATTAAAATGATGTTTCTATAACTATATTTAAATTTAATTAATAAGAACATAAAAAATTTAACACTTACAATAAACTTATCATATAACAATATTTTTAACCATGGATATTGAGACCAAATTTACCATAGATATTATTAGTTGTAAATAGACTTTCTTACAATAACATCACTCATTAATAACACATGCCTCAAAACCATCTCTCATTTCACAATCAATAACGTCGCAAAACCATCTCTCATTTCACAATCAATAACGTTGCTCATCGATACCACATGCCCCAAAATCATCTCTCATTTCACAATCAAAATATTTTATTAATATTTTATTTGAATTTAATTTATAATATTTTTTAATTAAAACTAAAAGAAAAAAAATTATAATTACTTTTAAGATATATCTAAACCCTCTATCACATTAAGATATATAAGATATAAATAGTAGCTATAAATTACTATACGTTTTACCATATAAATTAAAATAATAATTTTGTAACCACATTTAAATTTCATTATTCAGCATATAAAAACTTAATACTTACAATATAAAAAGAATTTTAACCATGGATATTCACCCCAACTTTATAATGTATATTATTAACTTCGTTACAATACCACATGCCCAAAAATCATATCATTTCACAATCAAAATATGTTATAAATATTATTTTTTTAATTTATTTTTATGACATTTTTTGGTGGACTCATCAAATTATATAAAAATAAAAATAAAAATAAAATGATTAATTATTAATAATTAATAATTAATAATTAAACCAATCTAGATTTATCTTAACTCCAAATCTATCAACCTCTAAGAGGGATCAAATCTCTCAAGGTGCAAACTCAAAAAAAAAGTTTGCACCTCAAGAAATTTGATCCCTCTCCACGCTGGATAAACCTAGGCTTCAGATGAATCTAAACTGATTTATACAATTATACATAATTTAAACTATCTCAAAACTAAACATTTAAAATTAATTAATTAATATATTATTCAAAATTTGTAAATTGCATATTTTTAAACCCAAATTACTACACTACAATTACTAATTTACCTCAATTTAAAATTAAGTCTGAATTTGTGTACCTAAACCCTCCACGCTACATGTTAAAGAATATTATTTACCATACCCTCCACGCTACATGTTAAAGTATATTATTTACCATAGGTTAGCATACCCTCCAACTACGAAGGCAACAGCTGGACAAGCTGTTTTGATTAAGTTCACTTTTAATTAGTTTTATTTTTATTTTTCAATGAAGGTTGTTACAACCAATGTTTTTATTTATAATCTGAACAGTGGTTAGAATACGATTTGCTTAAAATAAGTTAGAAATGAAACTAAATGAAACTTGACTATAATGTAACTGAGGGTGGTTCCTCAATAGTATGAGGCTTCCAGCAAGCATAAATAGGCAACCCAGAATCAAAAGTGGGGTTGCTGCCATCCAGATGAAAAAAAAAGGAAGCATAACTCTGAACAATATTTTTTATTTTATTATATATATATATATAGAGAGAGAGAGAGAGAGAGAGAGAGAGAGAGAGAGATATTTATGAATTTAAAGAAATATTGCAGGTACTCATTGTTTCAAAAGAAACAAGTATAAATTACTGTGCATAACAATTAAACGACAAATTGTGTGATTAACATTCAAATTGTGCACCGAGACTGAAAGGATCAAATACAACGGAGCCAAACCATCCAGGTACATTACCAAATACATACTATTTGATTTAAATTAGAAATTTACGGTATATAGATATATATATATATATATATATATATATATATATATATATTCATCAATTCCACGGAAGTACAAGACAGAACTTCCAGATTCCACACAGACCTCGAGACATAGAGCCCTCAAAAAAATAACCAACAGTCCTTCATACAAACAAGATAGGCCGAGGAGGGTTTCCACAACCTAGGTAGACCAAAGCAGTACATAGATGAAACAACAAACACGACAACCAATAGCAGAAGGCTGAAACACATTCCCAGAACAGAAAACAAAATCAACAGGATGGGCTTGTTGAACAGGAGGCAACCAAGTATCGAAAGACCAACAAACTAAAACCCCAAGGGTTAAACAACTATATCCTGAAACCAAAATACAACCGTAGAGCGCAGTCAAGGAAGGACCCTACCTGATTTAAGCACATTGGACCAAAATATTCAAGGATGAGACCATGATGTTTCATCCCCAAGAGCCAGCCCCTTGCAGCCACAACAAAGAGGAGAGGGATACCTGCACAGTGACAAGAAGATTATCAGAGAGGAAGCATAGTTATATAGCACACAACAACACCAGAGAAAAAACAAGGAACTTGAACCACGACGAATACCTGAAGGGGAGGCCGGACTCCACAACTGAGCCACGAGTTGAAACCCCAACCTGAGTGCAACCAACAACCGAAGTGCCATGATACCACAGCCTGCTCACCAGGAGCAAGGTCGTTAATAAAAACTATAGGAAGGTGAAACAGTGGAATCAGAATAGGGTTTTTACCTATCAAATAAGCAGCCAAGCCATCGATGAGAGTAACAGGCAGAGGGCCTATGAAATGTGACCAAAACCCAGTTAGAAAACATCACCTGCAAGTTGTAAAAGAATTGTTCACAGATAGTCGAAATAAGGCATAACCAGAATGAAAAACCAAACCTGAGTCCTCCACAGAAAACCAGGTGTATAGTAGCCACCAACTCCAACGAAAAACATTCATGTAACTAGCGGGCAACAGAGACCCATCTTCTTCCAAAGCCGAACCAGACGAGCCACAGAGGAATGGAAGCATATTTCAAACGAACAACAATGCAAATGAGCCTAGGTTGAGCCATACCATAGACATCGTGCTCACACAAAACAAGACCAACCTCGGGCCGGATGCGCATTGAAGGTGCCATAAACCCTCACCAAACCTCGGTGTGTGCCAGCACGGGAAGGACCAAGGACGAGCCAGCTACTTCGTAAGTCTTGCCATGCAACCATCTTGGGATCACCATCAAATTTTGGTATCAAAGGAAATTCTTTTCTCAAAAGAAAAAAAATGGAAGTAGGAAGAAGAGGTCGAGGTAGAGCTATCAGGAGAGTAGCCAATGAAGGGTTGCGAGAAGAAATTGAGATCCTAAGTGCCCGATTGGCAAAAGTGGAAGTAGGGAAGCGTAGGGATCCAGAAGGTGGTGGTGATAGTGAAGAAGAAGTTGCAGCCACGGTGGATGGGCTAGACGAAGAGGGACGAAAGATAAAATTATTGAGATCAGTTTTGTTCGCAAGTAGCAAGCCGAAGCTAGAGATTTCGAATTATGATGGTAGTTTATCTACAGAGGTATTGTTGGACTAGATTAGTGAGCTGGATAAATATTCCGAGTGTGAATAAATCAGTGAAGATAATAAGGTCAAGTTTGCAGCCACCAAACTAAAGGGACATGTAGCACATTGGTGGGACATTGTGCAGGCAAAAAGAAGGAGGTCAAATAAACCATTGATCAAAAAGTGGAACAGGATGATCGCCAAGATGGAGAGTAAGTTTCTACCCAAAGATTATCGGATTTCTTTGTATGGGAAAATGCAGAACCTGAAGCAAAGAGAAATGACTGTGAAGGAGTATATGAAATAATTCTACAGAGTGAACCTATGAGCGGGTTATGTTGAAGATACCTCAGAAAAGACAGCAAGGATTGTGAATGGTTTATGGAGGGAGATACTAGATGAGATTAGTATTCTTTCCCCCAAGTCCATAAAGGAAGCCTATAAAATTGCTTTGAAGGTAGAATAAAAGATTGCCAGAAAGCAGAATGCCAGAAGAGGACGTGGATCTGGTAGAGGAAGAGGACAATCTTTTGGTAGAGGCAGAACTGTCAACAATAATGAAGAGGGCAGAAATTCAAAAACTACAAGACCAACTGAAAAAGAAGGTAACACTGGAGGAGGAAGGCCTTACCAACGAGGAAGAGGTAATCGTAGAGGTAGAGGAAATGCATATTAGTGTTACAAGTGTCACAAGTGGGGACACAGGTCTTTTGAATGTCCTGAAAGTGATCAAGCAGGGAAAAGAGGAGCATATGTTGCTCAACCAGAAGAAGCATAGGCACAGCCACAAGAAGTGGAGAACATGCCTAAAACGGGAGAAGCCTTAGTGTAAAACAAGGTATTGTTGAAACAAGCTAAAGAGTTAGCTGACCAGACATAGTGAAAAGTATTGTTCTGAACTATGTGTAAAACACATTGGAAATGCTACAAATTGATTATTGACAGCGGGAGAACTGACAACCTGGTAGCCACTGAAATGGTATAAAAACTGGGTTCTAGAAGATTGAAGCACCCAACACCATACAGAGCGTCTTAGTTACAAAAAGGACACCAACTGTTGGTTGATGAGAAGTGCGAAGTGGAGTTTCGCATTGGTAGGTATAAGGATAAGGTAACTTGTGATATCATGCCGATGGATGTGTGACATATATTGTTGGGCAGACCATGGCAGTATGATAGGAAATTTTTCCACGATGGGAAGACAAATTGTTACAAGTTCGCTAAGGATGGGATAAAGCATATGCTAGTACCCTTGAAAGAGGAGGATACGACAGAAAACAGTGGAACAAAAGCATTACTATTAGGAGGAAAAGAGTTTCTAAAGAAGATTGGAGATGATGAGGTAAAATATGCAATTGTGTGAAGGCCAAGATCGGGTGTTAATCCATACTGAGTTTACTAACTTACCTGAGGAGATACAGGATATGCTGCAAGAGTTTAGTGACATTGTGGTGGATGATCTACAAGATAAATTGCCACCAAAAAGGAGTATTAGTCACCATATTGATTTCATTCCAGGGGTTATTTTACCAAAGAAAGCTACTTACCAGATGAGTCCAAAGGAAAATGAAGATATCAGGAATCAGGCACAGGAGTTGTTGGATAAAGGGTTGATTCGAGAGAGTTTAAGTCCTTGTGTGGTCCCAATTGTTTTAGCTCCCAAGAAAGGAGGTGAATGGTGAATGTGTATTGATTCTCGAGCAATTAACAAGATCACTATTAGGTACAAGTTTCCTTTATCACAGATGGACGACATGATGGACTATTTGAGTGGAGCCGCATATTTTTCAAATATTGATTTGAAAAGCGGATGTCACTAGATTCAGATTCATGAAGGGGACAAATGGAAGACAGCTTTCAAGACCAATGCAGGCCTATATGAATGGCTGGTCATGCCATTTGGACTGAGCAACACACCCAACACATTCATGCACTTGATGAACAAGATGCTGAAGGAATACATTGGAAAGTTTGTGATTTTATATCTAGATGATATTCTTACTTTCAGTAAGACAGAGGAAGAACATTTCCAACATGTCAGGTATGTCCTAGAAAAGTTGCAGCAAAACAAATTGCTATTAAATTTGAAGAAGTGTACTTTTTTTATGAAAGAATTGATTTATTTAGGATTTGTGATTTTGGAAAATGAATTAAAGATGCATCCGGAAAAGGTTGCAGCCATAGTTAGTTGGCCATCCCCCAGGAGTTTATTTGAAGTGCGGAGTTTACATGTGATGGAGAGTTTTTATCAAAAATTTATAAAAGATTTCAGTGGGATTTGTGCACCCATGGTGGATACCATTAAAAAGGCAAATCAACCTTTTCATTGGAAAGAGTCAGTGGAAAAGAGTTTTATTTGCTGAAAAAGAATATCACCGAAAGACCAATTTTGAGGTTGCCATATTTCAACAAACTTTTTCAAGTTCATTGCGATGCTAGTGGGATAGCCATTGGAGAAGTACTTAGCCAAGAGGACAAGCCAGTGGCCTATTTCAGCAAGAAGTTGAATGAGAGTAGGCAGAAGTATATGTCTTACGACAAGGAATTTTATGCAGTGGTCCAAGCACTGAATCATTGGAGACATTACTTGATGGTGAATGAATTCGTTTTGTTTTTAGACAATTCTACATTATAGTATGTTATGCAACAGCACAAGATGAACCATAAACATGTGAAGTGGGTGGAGTACCTCCAAAGTTTTACATTTATATTGAAACACATCAGCGGTCAAGCCAACAAAGTGGCAGATGCGTTAAGCAGGAGAAATTTGTTTTTACAGGAAGGCAGAGTGCAGATGTTAGGATTTGAGCATCTTAAGGATTTGTATGAAATAGATGCATACTTTAAGGAAGCATAAGAAGCTTTCCAGAATCTGCTGTTGAGAGACAACAATTCATGGATAGACTATAACATACAAGAAGGATTGTTGTTCAGGGGAGGACAGTTTTGTATTCCAGAATGTTCGATGAGGGAAAACTTAATCCAGGAAAAACATAGTAGGGGTTTAACCAGACATTTTGGCATTGATAAGATTATGGATCAAGTGAGCCACTTCTATTATTGGCTGAAAATGCATAGAGACATACAAAGATTTGTGGCTAGGTGTAAGATGTGTCACCTTGTGAAGGGACACAGCCAAAATACATGATTATATACACCCCTACCTATTCCGAACAGATCATGGGACTCACTCAGTTTAGACTTTGTCTTAGGTTTGCCAAGAACACAAAAGAGGTTCAATTCAATCAGGGTGGTGGTGGATCGCTTCACCAAGATGGCGCATTTCATTCCCTGTAGGAAGACCAACGATGCCACACATGTAGCTCACTTGTTCTTCACAGAGATTGTTAGATTACATGGCTTATCAAAGTTTATTGTTTCAGATTGGGGCGTGAAGTTTACAGGTGATTTTTGGTGGACTTTGTGGAAAAATTTAGATACTAAACTAAACTTCAGCTCAGCTTATCACCCACAGACTAATAGGCAGACTGATATGGTGAATCGAAGTCTGGGGAATTTTTTACGTAGTCTGGTTGGTGAAAATTCACAACAATGGGATCGTGTACTCATACAAGCAGAGTTCACTTAAATTGATTCACCCAACAGGAGTATGAGCAAAAGTCCTTTCCAAATCCTATACGGGATGCACCCCTATGGTGTGCACGAGTTACGAGATTTGGGTCGATTGGAATGAAGGAGTGTTGATGGTGAAGACTTTGCGAAGGTGATCAGCGAACTTCATGAACAAGTGAAATTCAAATTACAAGACAACAGCCAAAAGTATAAACAAAAGGCAGATTTAAAACAGCGGGAAGTACAAGTCAATGTAGGGGACCTAGTACTGGCACATCTATGCAACGAAAGGTTTCCTAAAGGTGAATATAACAAACTCAAACTGAAAAAAATAGGACCTTGCAGGATACAACAAAAGTTCTCTGCAAATTCATATGAACTGCAACTACCCCCGAGTATAGGGATCTCACCCATCTTCAATGTGGCAAGCCTGTACCCTTACATTACTGATAATGTGGAGGACAGTTCGAAAGAACACACATGGGACACCTAGGGAGAGACTGAGTCATGGGTCAAACAGATGCCTCCATCCAAGCCTCTAGAAATCAAACAAATCTTGGATACTCAGGTGGCTAGGCAGACTCGACGGAAAGAGTACTTACAGTCTCTAGTCAAATGGAAGGACCGCCCAATTGAGGACAGTTCTTGGTTAGATGTAGGCTAGATTCAAAGCGTTGGGTACTCGATTGAAGAGCTCATGGACAGGAGCCATGAGAATCATTCACCCCAGGAGCTTGATACAGGAGCATCTGACTAGGGAAGTCACAACTGGACAAGTTGTTTTGATTAAGTTCACTTTTAGTTAGTTTTATTTTTATTTTTAAATGAAGGCTATTACAGCCAATGTTTTTATTTATAAATTGAGCAGTAGTTAGAATAGGATTTGTTTAAAATAAGTTAGAAATGAAACTGAATGAAACTGGAAAATAACTATAATGTAACTGAGGGTGGTTCCTCAACAGTATGAGGCTGCCAACAAGCATAAATAGGCAACCTAGAATCAAAAGTGGGGTTGCTGCCATCTACATGAAAAAAGGAAAGAAGGCATAACTTTTAACAATTTTTTTTTATGAATTTAAAGAAAGCTTACAGGGATTCACTGTTTCAGAAGCAACAAGTATAAATTACTGTGCATAGCAATTAAACAACAAATTGTGTGATTAACATTTAAACTGTGCACTAAGACTGAAAGGATCAAATATGATAGGGCCAAACCATCCAGGTACGTTACCAAATACATACTATTTGATTTAAATTAGAATATATATATATATATATATATATATATATATATATATATATATTCATCAGGTCCACGGAAGTACAGGACAGAACTTCCAAATTCCACACATGCCTCAAGACACGGAGCCCTCAAAAAAATAACCAACAATTCTTCATACAAATAAGATAGGTCGAGGAGGGTTTCCACAACCTAGATAAACCAAAGCAGTACATAGACGAAACAACAGACATGACAACCAACAGCAGAAGGCTGAAACACATTCCTAGAACATAAAACAAAATCGACAGGATGGGATCATTGCATAGGAGGCAACCAAGTATCGAAAGACTAACAAACTGAAACCCCAAGGGTTAAATACCTATAGCCTGAAACCAAAATGCAACTGTAAAGCGTACTCAAGGAAGGACTCTACCCGATTTAAGCACATTGGACCCAAATAGTCAAGGAAGAGACCACGATGTTTCATCCATGAGAGCTAGCCCCTTGCAGCCACAGCAAAGGGGAGATGGATACCTGCACAGTGACAAGAATATTGTCAAAGAGGAAGAATAGCTATATAGCACACAACAACACCAGAGAAAAAACAAGGAACTTGACCCACAGTGAATACCTAAAGGGGAGGCTGGACTCCACAACCAAGCCATGAGTTGAAACCCCAACCTGAGCACAACCAAAGGCCGAAGTGCCATGATACCACAGCCTGCTCACCAGGATCAAGGTCGTTAATAAAAACTACAGGAAGGCGAAACATTGGAATCGGAACAGGGTTTTACCTATCAAATAAGAAGCCAAGCCATCGACGAGATTAATAGGCAGAGGGCCTATGAAATGCGACCAAAAGCCAGTTAGAAAACATCACCTACAAGTTGTAAAAGAATCATTCACAGAAAATCGAAATAAGGCACACGCAAAATGACAAACCAAACTTGAGACCTCCATAAAAAACCAGGTGTATAGTAGCCACCAGGTCCAACGAAAAGCATTCATATAACTAGAAAATGATAGAGGACCGGAACTAGAGAAGAACCAAGAGGATAGCGGGCAACAGAGACCCATATTCTTCTAGAGCCAAACCAGACAAGCCACAGAGGAATGGAAGCATAACTCAAACAAACAACAACGCAAATGAGCCCAAGTCGAGCCATACCATAGATTTCATGCTCACACAAAACGAGACCAACCTCGAGCCGGATGCGCATTGAAGGTGTTATGTTTCTATACCAATAGGAGTCATAATTTTTGAATGGCTGAGGTCAAATATGTAATATGTACATACCTTTTCTTTCTACAAATGTTTTCCATGTTTAAAAAAATCAAAAAATTAAAAAATGTAAAGAGGACATGTCCTAAAAGAAAAATCAAAGGACAAAAAGAATTAAAAAAGGTCAAAAAAATGTAAAAATGAACCACAAGAAAGAAAAAAGTACCATGAAATTGTGCAAGTCAAAATGCCACTACTATTTACTTTTGATGTAGAATAAATATTGTGTGCAGCTTGTCACTTTTTCCACAATCCATGGATGGTCAAAATGTTTAAACTTGGCTATTTCATGTTTTCAATTTTATGCTTAGAGATAGAGAATAAAATCTGACCAAACTGTTTAATCTTGGCAGGTAAGTAGATAGTTAGAGTAAATAAAAGGAGCTTAATTGTTTAATCTGAGCCCTTGGATGTAGTAAGGTTAGACTTAGATATATTACTTTTGTAAAAGAAAAGAAAAGTTTTGATAAAGGGTTTGCTAGCTTAAGTGCACCCTAATAAAGAGAAGTAAAAAATGGTAGGCTGACTAGCTGGGTAAGTAGATGAATGGTTGCAAAACTGTGATGATTGATAAGATAAGATCATATTATTCACCTATATCATCAAAGTTCTAAATATGGATGAAAATTGATCATTTATCAAAGTACACAATGTGAATTGATTAACCTCCTTCATTCATTACATTTGCCACTTAACTAATTTCCAAGAAAAGTCTTAGAATACCTAAAATTTTAAGTTAAAGGGGCTCAGAGCATTTCTCTAAATTTTGAAGGGACCAGACCCTTGGCCCAATAACTTACAGGTCCTAAGTACTAAAAGTTCCCTCATAAGCATTCACCCCCTTCAAATTCACTCGTATTCCCAAAAAAATCCCTTCCCTTATGAAAAACATCAATTTCCTAGGGAAACTCACTTTCCCCTAATAAACCCCTTTCTCTAAGGGTAAAACCTTACGAAAAGCCATTACCCCCACAAAACCCCTTTTTTACAAAAACCCACAAATATACACTTAGCCTAAGTTTCTATGTTTTCTATGTGAAAAGAAAAAACAAAATTGCAAAGAATTCATTTTACACTTAGTGCTAAAACCTATTCTCTGCCATCTTCATATTAATTTCTAACACTTATATATGTATTTAATCCCAAAAAGAAATATAAACCTTCCCATGTATATATCAATAAAACCCTTATCTTAATACCCCGCACCGAAAGTTTGAAATATAAACTTTATGAATAAAACCCGACATAATTAATCAATTCGTGGTTAATTACAAGTCAAATCATCTGCGAATGGGATCGCCCCCTGTTATAGACATTTTTGGGCACTGCAACCCCAAGCATAAATGTCCATAAACCAAGGGCTCCTAAGTCCCTAAAGGTGTTGTTCCAACCCCTAAAAGAACAAGGTCAACTGATTACAACATCTCCCAGAAGTTCTCCATGAAAATCTACTCAGAACTGGTCAAAACTGGACCATTTCACCTGCTCCATAGGCAAAGTGCGTTGCATCCCACCTGAATACACACAGTAGGTGCGATTCATGTCAAAAAACCCTTCTATGGGGTGCGATGGGCGAGAAGAGACAAATGGAAGGGTCAATCCGCAAGGTGGAGGAGCATGGAATCTTCCAGAAACCTCTCCTGCGACACTTGCCTCTCTGAATTCGACCAGGGATGAGTAAGAGATCATCAATCTCCAAGTGGAATCAAGAACTATCAGAGAGAAGACACTAATCAAATCTCAAAATCTGACTCACCTCCCTTGCAGAAATCTATATATGGATCCCTCATCCCAGAGATCTGGAGGCTGGAATTTTGTATCTTGTAAGGAAGTGTTGTTGGTTTCTTGGTGCAATATCATAGTGTTGGGTGATCTAAGCTTTTAATGAGGTGAATAAGGGCTTTCTTGCTGAGAGGATGATGCTGGGTCAGAACAATTGGTTGTAATTCTCTTTTCTCTTTCTTGATTATCAATAAAGCTATTCAAGTTTTCCTCCACATTCTTGTATGATTGATGATTTATGCGTTTGTGTGGTCAATGTACATCTAATCCTATATTGTTTATGATAATAGATCTATGTTCTTGGATAGTGTTATGCTACTTTGATTCTACAGGTACTCCTTGAAGCTGGGTAGACAAGGAAGTGAGTGGCAAAGACCTACCAGAAGAGAGAGGAATCGAGTAAGGAACCAAGCGCAAGACAGAGGTTGGTCTCCTTATTCTTCTCTTATCTATTTCTCATAAAGGAAAACGAAAGTAGTTTTTAGTGTGTTTGTTTCTAAGGTAGCTACTAGCCTTAGTGGGACTAGCAGCTCTGTATAGACACTAGTTTTCCCAATAACAAAATGGCGACCATACTGGGGAGCGAGTAGATTGTTTGTTCATCTACATTTGTTTACTTTATAAACTTACAGACGGAGCCTGAAGTCAAACTAGCTAGCCTTCGAACTGCATTTTCTATGCAAGTGCAAAGTAGATCAACGCTGCTTCAGTCAATCTCCGGGTTTTGTTTATGAATTAAACAATTGATTTACAAGCTTTCTAATTGCCCTCGTGGTGGCTCTAGTAACCTCCTTAGATCTACCCCTGTGATTGATTTACTGATTACCACTTGCTCGGCCTAAATACCTGAACTAAACTGCAAAATGTGACTCGGAATCCAATCAAAGTCTCGTCCCTGGTCCAGCGCACTGTCTGTTCTGTGAACTTCAAATGCATCGCACTTCCCGAGTGTAGTAGGTGCGTTGCTTTTCAGTTTCACTGTGTTACAGGTGCGGTGATCAAACAAGGCCTTGTTCCTAAATTTTGGTTTTTGTGTTCACTCTTTTCAGCTCTATTCAGGAGTTTTGCTGCCTGTAGTCAGTACACCTTTGTTTGAAACAATTTCCTTGTTGTTATTCCGCCTCCATTGTGCAAAGAACTGTAAATGTTTTTATGTATTTTTGAGTCATTTTCAGTTCTCATTTACAAAGAAGTAGTGTAATTGTACTGTCGTTTCTTGATTTGAAAGTGTCACAAGTGTCGTTTTCAGTCATAGAAGAGGATCTGATTGTTCTTGATAATCGATTACATTGTTACTCTTGTATTTGATTTGAGTTAGTAGTTTTCCAAGTATCGAAAGCAAGTTTTCAATTCCAAATAACAAAGTGTCATCATTGTCCTCATTTTGTTTTGAAAAGAAACTTGTTAGTAATTGTCGCTTTGGAAAATAATTCAGATTTGCGCTTAGCTTTCTTTTTATCATTCACACATTAAGAAGGCTGAAAAGAAATACATGCATGTGCATATACATTTAGACTGTTTGTTGGCTTGATTTAGGACAGTGCATATAGTGTGTGCTCTATGCTCTTTGTTGAAAGAACGCCATCTCTCTTTCCTTAGTAGCTAGGATTTTCATTGCAGAAAGAAGATTAAATGACTGTTTATCATCTTAGATTGCATTTTAGGAATTGTACATCTACATCATGCGGTGAACCTGAAAGGAAAGTTTCTTAAGCAAGATCAACCATAAAATAAATTTAATGAATTTAAAAACGCTTTGGAACCTAACGCACAACATCTAGAAGTCTAGGCTAGAGACATATTCCAGCGTCGTAAAGCCTGGTAACTGTTGTTTTCACTGTTGGTTGGGTGATTTCTCCACTTTGAGACAATACGTGCCATTACGGACTTGTGCTCCCAGTACCGTCAAGTATATTTTGGGAGACCATAATAGGCTTTATCCTTTATCCATAGGAAGCCGTGTCTGCCGCCCTATCGATCGCAATGCACTGAACACAGCATTCGGGAAGATTGACTGCCGTACCATAAAAAGTATTCTGTAGTTTTGCGATTGGTTTGGTAATCCCTCTGTCTAGATTTCCAGAGCAGTCCCTTTCGTTCCTTTTCAGACTCCTTAACGAAAAAGGTCCATCTGAGCACTTATCACTTCAGGCTCATTAAAAATCGAAGGCGACTAGAGTCATCTTTTGTTTTTTCTCGACTCTTAAAAATTGAAAAAACAAGTTGTGTCAAAGCGTCTAAAATTTATTTTAAACGGAATAATCATCACCTTTCCTACGTTGATCTTAAGTTGAGAAAAATGGAGTCCACCAACCAAGGAGTTCCCCTTGGAGGAAATCCTAGTCCCTTCTCCTCTTGGGGAGATGTTGGTGCACCCCATATGGCCACATTGTCTCTTCTAGGATTGACAATCGGCTTACCCATATGGCTCTTCTCGAATTCTGTTGTTCAGAACACCGTAATTCCTGAACAATCAAGTCAGCAACTAAACGATATTAGAGTTGCCCCCTAACAATCTACTTCTTCCAATTCTTCCTCTCCTCCTTCCTCTTCGCTTGATGAAGCTGGTAAAGCCCAAAATCAAGTAACTGAGAAGAAGAAAGAGAATAAGAAGAAATAAAAGAAGAAGAAGGAGCCAAAGGCGAAAAGGGGCAACCAAGCATCGTCTAGCGAAAATCCACACACTGCATCGACCAGGCCTAAATCGCCATGTGTCATTTGCAAAGGAGACCACTATCATCGAGATTGTCCTTGCATCCCTCGGATCTTAAGGGACTGGTCTCCTCGTTTGCACAATCCGGTGTCATCAACCTCTGACGATCATATTGAGCATACACCGTCAACTAGTGAAAGTGAAGACCCTGGAAAAAAATGAAAATATAAATTTCCTTGTAAATTATGTCAAGGCAATCACGCCGTCCATCGTTGTCCCTTCTTAGACGAAGCTAAAAGAGTTTTGGATGACCGTCCGGTTTCACCGTTACAGCTTCCTCCTGGATACAAAAAACTCTTGCCGAGCCTGTCACTAGTTGAAAATCCGGCTGACAGGCCCTTGTGGTCGGCTGAAGCATCTATCATTGAAGATAAACCATCTGAATCCATACCAGACAAAAGTCAAAAGGTCGAGGCAGCAGTTGACCCGGTCTTGCCTTCAGAAGGTCCATCTTCAGATGATACAGTCACCGAAGAAAACAAGAACGACACCATTCAAATTCTCTTCATAAGCACAGACTCCGATGAACATGGGGGCAGTCTACCCGTTCCTTTACCGCAGGAGGGAAGTTCGTCAGAGTCGTACCCGGCTGTCTATTTGGTCCCACCTCCAAGCAACCTGGTTGTTTCCTTTGACTGGAATCTACTAGGCAAACCCCGTTTACCGGCTAGTGTACCATTCCGAATCATCGCTCAAGTATATAGAATGGTTATGGTCGGTACCATCATAGATGAGGGGGCTTCTATGAGTATCCTTTCTTCAACTACTTGGGAAGCGCTTGGTTCGCCATCGCTTTTGCCTGAGATGAGAAATCTAATAGGCTTTGACAAAGGAACCAGTCGACCATTAGGGATCCTTCCCGATGTGCCAATAACATTGAGAAGGAAAATTGTTCACATGAACGTAATGGTAGTCCAAGGACCCCTGGATTATAATCTACTCCTTAGACAAGACTATATTTATTGCATGGGAGCCATTGTCTCCTCACTCTTTAGAGAAATGTGTTTTCCACACGAAGGAAGAGTGGTCAAGCTCATAGACCAGCTTTCATTCCCCGGTTCACACATAGAAAATAGTCATATACCAACCCTGAATGGTCTTTTCATGCAAGGAATGTCTCATCAATCCCTAGTCTGTCCTCCTGATGAACACGAGTGATTCGAAGGGCATGACTGAAACCCAGGGGGCACGCACCCTGGTCTGCTTCGGCAGGAAAACCTTGGGTATAGTGTGGGTTTCCGCGGAGGATATATGACTAGTCTGACACACCCGTCCATTTAGGAAAATGGGATTAGGCTAGAGTAAGATTCCCCCATCAAAGTTATGTGAGTGTATGCGTCTGCGCCACTCACCTTTGTCTATTTCAGTAGACATCGCCGAGGAAGTGTTTTGTCTGTGACACGGATGGAACAATCCTTGGTAACCTGGAAATTTTTCGCTATACCTGGGGGCATGCAAACCTTTTGGCGTGCAAGCAAAGAGCGACCATTTATTTTTTAAATTTGTAGGTCCTCTAACCCTTTAAACTCGTAGGATTGGTCGTTTCCTAACTTGCATAAAGAAAGGATGCGAAGCAAAGCTTTGTAAGGTGCAAGCTTCTTAAAAATGGCATCTTAGATGAGACATCCTTATTATACGACTGGATTAATCGAGCAGTTTTAACGCGGACTTCAAGCTCGTTAAAAAATAAACATAAGCAATGAGCAAGTGTTTCCCCCAGTGTTTAAGCTCATTTTAAAATAAAAAATGAACCAATTTCCGGTAAATAACCATCGTGAATGTATTACTTCAACCTTTGAAGCCTTGGTCGTGTTCTCATCATCACCTCCACTCTGTATTGGCCGATCATTCACCTCCACTTGATTGTTTACCCATTTTGAGGAACAGCTGCGAAGAGTGATCTTGTTAGCCATCACTGTGACACTGCCATGATTGGAAAATTCCAAACCTTACCTGGAATCAACTGCTACCCGAATCTATCACTCGTTCCTAAAAAACGAGTCTCCTTTAAGCTCTTTTCAACTGACTCGTAAAATATGAAAAGATTGTCGAGCCATTGGCCTCTCTAGCTCGTTAAAGTGACCGGAAGTGCTATCCCTCCTTTAGATTTTAATCTTTTTGGACCTGAGGGATTATTACTCAAAAATATCGAGTGCTTGTTTTGATCAGCTCGTTAAAATTACCGAAAATTCATCCCTTTTGTATTATTTTATACTTTTTCGGACTTAAGGGATTAGATGACGAAAAAGGATTTTTGGAGTTTCCTTTACGTCCCTTTTCAAACTCTCTAAAATTGAAAAGGAACGAGTTATCTTTGTCGTTAAACTCGTTAAAACCTAATAGCGACAAACTTGTCCATAACAGACAAGAACGAGTTTCACTATCGCTAGGCTTGTTAAAACATAGCGATGGGTTTGCCCGAAGGGAAAATTATAGAACAAGCATATGTTATCCTCCTCAAGCTTGACAAAAATAAAGAGGTACTGGTCAGCAATGACTGGGGAAAAATTGGGAAGAAAACTTGAAGAAACTTTGTTGGTAGCAAGTCACTCTTGAACATGACACTTTCACTCTGCATCCGAGTTGGGTTGGGTTGTTCCATTCACTGGTCACATCACCATGGTTCCATCACACCATCCACATTTGGGGTTAATGCTACCAATCCATCATGTCAGTGTTGCCGACATGTTCAAGAGAATTCGCTCAGAGAATTCACCTGTGTCTCACCCACTATAATACATTTTCGCTCCATTCTTTCATGACCGCCACCCTGAACCGTATATCACCAGATTGTTTTCACCTCCATTAAAATCATTTGCTTCGTTCCATGTCATTGATGTGGGATTCACTAAGGCCCTCCTATGACAGATCACTTCTTGTCGACATCAGCTCATTATCCAAGAATTCGATCCAGGAACAACCCTTTCAGTACTTTGAAGCTTGCATGCCTTAATGGCAAGTTTCTCACTTCCGGTGACAGGTTTACATCAATGGCCTTCGACCGAAAGATTTTGTGCGGTGATCGACACCAAGTCCCTTATTCACACCACGTGAATTGTAATGCAGTACCTTCAGGATCATTATCATTATCAGTGATTCCTCTTGCGCCTATTAACAGCTTACATCATTGGCTGGTAATCAGGCGATGTCTTTCCATGTTCGACTCCAGAACATCTCTCAAATGGATCGACTTGTACTTTGAGTGAAGATCGAACGAGATTGAAGACCCCGGATCTAGTTTCATCCATCCGGGCTATGATATATATTCAGGAAAATAAAGACATCAAATGTACATCATTGCTACACAGATAATCATCCAATCTAAGGGATGATGGCTCTACCAGAATCATCAGTCTACACTCAGACGATTGTTTGTCCTATGTACATGAAAATGAATTTATAAAGCTGAGCATGGGAATGCCCGCCTCAGCTAGATCATGAAAATAATATGAAGATAATGTATTGTATTGTATCTTATTACAGGTCGCCTTCCAGCTCGAAAAAAATTTGGATCCTCATGATAAAGCATTTCACCCGACATCAAAAGATTAACGACCTCATGCTTTAGGGGGCAACTGTTATAGACATTTTTGGGCACTGCAACCCCAAGCATAAATTTCCATAAACCAAGGGCTCCTAAGTCCCTAAAGGTGTTGTTCCAACCCCTAAAAGAACAAGGTCAACTGATTACATCATCTCCCAGAAGTTCTCCATGAAAAACTACACAGAACTGGTCAAAACTGGACCATTTCACCTACTCCATAGGAAAAGTGCATTGTATCCCACCTGAATACACACAATAGGTGCAATTCATGTCAAAAACCCTTATATGGGGTGCGATGGGTGAGAAGAGACAAATGGCAGGGTCAATCTGCAAGGTGGAGGAGCATGGAATCTTCTAGAAACCTCTCCTGTGACACTTGCCTCTCTGAATTCAACCAGGGATGAGTAAGAGATTATCAATCTCCAAGTGGAATCAAGAACTATCAGAGAGAAGAAACTAATCAAATCTCAAAAGCTAACTCACCTCCCTTGCATACATCTATATATGGATCCCTCATCCTAGAGATCCGGAGGCTGGAATTTTGTATCTTGTAAGGAAGTGTTGTTGGTTTCTTGGTGCAATAACATAGTGTTGGGTGATCTAAGCTTTTCATGAGGTGAAGAAGGGCTTTCTTGCTGAGAGGATGATGTTGGGTCAGAACAATTGGTTGTAATCCTCTTTGCTCTTTCTTGATTATCAATAAAGTTATTCAAGTTTTCCTCCACATTCTTGTATGATTGATGATTTATGCGTTTGTGTGGTCAATGTACATCTAATCCTATATTGTTTATGATAATAGATCTATGTTCTTGGATAGTGTTATGCTGCTTTGATTCTACAGGTACTCCTTGAAGCTGGGTAGACAAGGAAGTGAGTGGCAAAGGCCTAGCAGAAGAGAGAGGAATCGAGTAAGGAACCAAGCGCAAGAAAGAGGTTGGTCTCCTTATTCTTCTCTTATATATTTCTCATAAAGGAAAACGAAAGTAGTTTTTAGTGTGTTTGTTTCTAAGGTAGCTACCAGCCTTAGTGGGACTAGCAGCTCTGTATAGACACTAGTTTTCCCGATAACACCCCCGACGCCCTAACCACACCATAATCCTTGATTAACTTAATCCTGCCACTCTTAAACCTCCGTCAGGCCCCTCCATTAAACCTCATGTCAAAACTCCACCCCAATCAGCGTACGATCAAACCCCATTTGATCCAACGGTTAACTCTCATATCAGGCGGCCTCCAAAGTCCAACCTTTACCCGCCCGATATGGGTGGTTTCACTATTTTCCCCGCTGCTACGTGTCGCCTAATAAATCGCATCAGGTGACCTCCCCCTGAAACCACTCCAGCCCAAAAATCCATGCGATCCAAACCTGCTTACCGCCTCTCGCTACATGACAAAATGTCTCATATCTCGCTTAACGCCAAACATACATTTCCCTGTGTACCTGCCAAATTGGTTGACCTTACAAATAAAACCAAAAAAACTCATTGTTTTTAGTTTTATCGTGAAAAATATGCTCAGACCTCCATGCAAGTGCCAGAGTACGTGCAACTGTCAACCCACGTTCAACTGCCAACCTGCTGAAGTTGCTAAACTACCAGACCACTCTTTAGTCATGTATGCCTCCTAGAAACCATGCACAATCGCCCACCAACTCATTCAGAGCCAAAACTAGGTATTTACCCAAATTCACTGAGAAACCCTGCTTAATTCCCAAACCTGTTACTCAATTGCTTTAAGTTATTAAGTAATTAAATAAAACAATTGCCCAACAAACCCAAACCACTCTGAATTGGACCACTTTGCCCCCAATTTAACTGAAAACCCTTTCCCCATTCTTGAATCCACGAGAACCAAGGATGGTTGCTCCAGTTGCGCTGAATGTCCTACCAATTTATACTCCCCATCAGGACTTAGACCATCTCCCTTTGGCAGACAAAGACTTTCAAATCAAAGACACCTTTGTCCATGAATCTCCACTAAATTTATACTGCAGGTACAGAGACCAGTACTTAAACCATGCATACAAAATAGGCCTTTAAGAATCAGGTTTTCCCAAGCACCAATTCCTTAGAGCTCATATCTTCCCTGAAATTGTCCATTATTGCCATATGAACTACAGTCCCAGCCAAAGAGTGGTGATGACTCCTGACCATACTGTATTATTCACCATCACTGTTGAATCCATCAATGAAATATTGCAGTTGCAACCAGGGCAAAACCTGACCCCATTTGTGTTGGAGACTTGCTTGACAAATTCCCTAGAATCACCTCCATCAAACTTGCTCAATTATTCCAGACCTTCATTAAGGAAGAGCAATAAATTCCTAAGGACCCTCCCCCATACATGTGGACCATATTCTCTAAACATGGTCGAGACATCATAGCAATGGTATCTAGTGTTTTAGGCCAGACTACCAGTGAGTTTGTTGATGAGATTATTATAGACTTCATGTCCATTTACACTCTTGGATAGCCCCCTGCCATCATGTTTTATTATGCCAAATTCATTGCAGATAAAATGCATGATCAATTCATGAGCATGGACAATCAAAGAGTTTTCAAGTACTCATCAGTTTTATATAATCTTTTCATGTACTATCAAGCTGATAAATTCCCATTTACACTTCAAAAGCTTGATACCAGAGGCAACCCTAGATCAGTGGTCTTCTGGACCCCATTAATCCACCAATATGACTCTCCATATACTTATACAGATTTCATAGATATTTTTGTGCACCCAATGGCAACTATGTTGTTAGGAAGTCCTCCTCCCAAGATCAGTGCAAATATCAGGAGGGTCCTACAACTGTCCAAACAATACATAGTGGGAGAGTGGTACTTGTACCAAAATCACACTGAGATCATAATATATGGCTGTGATTTAGCACCCTAAGAACTACCAAGATACCTCCCCATGAGATTGTTTGCTCTGGAGTACTACATGCAAATAATTAATTCAGTTGAGGTACATTTTGTGAAGGCCAAGAAGAAATCTCAACTCAGAATAAAAGACCAACTTGGCCCTTTCATATGCAACAGTAGGGAAGCAGGAAGAGAATCAGAAGAAATCCTACAAAGGCTCAGGCTGAAACAAAGTTTCATTTGGAGATATGACCCTTTTGATTTCATCTGCAATAGAAGACAAAAGAACAAATTATCTCCCTATATCCATCACAGAATTCCTGAGATAGAAAAATATGCCAATCAACTAGAATGGGTGGAGAACACTTTAGTAGATAGAGATAACACAGAAGTTGTTGTTAATAATGTGTTGATTGATCTAGAAAGGAGACTTGATGAAGATTATTTTGTACAGGTGCCAGGAGAACCCTTTTCTCAAAGGGAAACACAGGAACACAATGAGAAACAAGCAGAAGAAGGACCTCAAGAGTAAGAAGAATTAGAGCAACCAAACATATCAGAAGAACTAGCTCAACTAGAACACATCATGAGTACTCCTCCTATTGTATTGACTCCTCTAAATGAGGAAAAGAATCCCAAAAGAGATAGGGAGGAAGCCACTCCATCTAGTAGACCTATTGCACAAACTTATGTCAAAAGGAAAAGGTTAAATCCTTTTTCAGAACAAGATTTCACAGAAGAAACAACTAGAACCACAGGTACAGAAAGGGCAGAGAGCAAGCAAGCCATTCCCTCTAGAGGTACACAAGAACCTTCCATTACACAAGCTCAAAAACTGGAAAGACAACAGAGCGTGAAAGTATCCTTCATGGCTCCAACTAGCTAGGACCAAGACATTAAAGACAAATACAAAGAGATAAAGTCCAGAAATGAAAGGTTGAAGGCCCAGAGCTATGCATAATACCTTAAAATGGCTCCCACTATTCAAACAAGACTAATTTTATCCTTTGATGTGAAAGAAGGTAAGATGCAAATGATTTTCATGAAGCCTACCATACAGCAACCCAGGTCTATAGCAGATTACTTAAAGATAGTTTTTGAGGTACTGTTGAAGGATGTACATACTATTGACCAAATAGAATTACAAAAACAGACCAGAGAAATGGTTTATTCCACATTGACCAGCAAGGCCATTACAGAACATCAACTACAAAATTCGTTGAATAATATATCAACGCGATTCCAACTAGAAAAGGCCACTTCACAGGCCAAAGATACCAAGCTAAAGTCCTTAGAGGACTTAATCATAGATTTGCGGCATGATCCCAAGGATGTAAAGGATGCAGAAAGGCTAATCAAAAAGAAAAATAATGACATAGCTGCCTTGAAAAAGCAGCTCAAAATCCCTCATCTGCATCATCCACAAACAGCTGAAGTGCTAGAAACACAGAAGGAACAGGAGTAGCTTATGGACTTAGTCCTCCAGATAAATGAGTAATTAAAAGAAACTAAGAAAGAGCTAGACAAACTAGTTCAGTCTAAACAGAGTGAGTTGGCCACCACTCCAGGGACTGTCATTCCTATAGTCTCGACAGCAGTACCCTCTACGTTGGCTACCTCCTTAGCACCAACAGCTCCACCAGCTACATCCATGCCAATCAAAGGTACATCCATAAGTGCAGGTACATCTACAAAGAAGACAGTTGAATTAGTAAAATTCATGGAAGAAATGACCATCCAAGCTACAAAGCTTAAAAGGATTAGAGAAAAATTGTCAAGTTTGGAAACTGACTGCAAACTTGCACAAATACGGCAGAAAGAAGAAGCTCAGAAGAGTCAGAGAATGGGTGAAAGGATAAAAATCCTTGAAAAGGACTTAACACTACAACAACCACTAGGAGATATAAAGGAGATGCTCTGGGCCAACATCATTGACTCTGTCAATGATGTTTGGCCATCAATTCAAGTAATTTTTGAACAGACTAAACTGATTAAAGTGGCCATTGAAGTAATTCAAAAGATAAGAGAAGAGCTAGAAGACAAGCCTGAAGAGGCCAACCAACTGATAACACTCTTGAACAACAAGAACAGGTATTAGTTGGATGAACTGGGCATAGAAGATAGGACAGGGACCATCATAGAAATCAAGAAGATTCTTACTAAAGGAACCTTATGCTCACTCTTGAGAAGAAATGCCAAAACATACAAGTTGATATTGATAGATTCATGACAAAGTTTGGTATTTTGAGGTAAAAATGCCTCCCCAGTCCTATGGTTATTCATGACAAGCTTATGACTCAAGATGACTACATAGAAAGACCAAACAAGTTGGCCAACAACCAAGCTAGTACTTCAGGGATAAAAGTTCTACCCACAGGAAAGGTATTGTATGACAATTTGGAAAATTTGTTCTTCCTAAAGCATGAAGTAAAGCACCTGTTCGTCAACAAACCAAATTTTGCCAAGTACACAGAAGCTGATGAGATATATAGAAAGATGCCGAAGATGAAATTACCTAAAGATGAATGGTGGGTAAAATTAACGGATTTACTATAATGTTATTGCAGTAAATCCATAAGGTAGCCAAGTAAAATAGGTGAAACAGGGTCAAAGTGTAGTAGGTAAAGGGTATTAGTAGGTCAAAGACAAAGTAATTCCAGCACATAGATCTCAAACAACTTAAAGAGACAAATTCAAATTACAACATCCAGCACAATCACAATAAAAGGGACAACAAGAAGCAGTTTTCCATCTGTCACTATCTTCATGCTTGAAGATATTTTGATTTCCTAGAATAATTCGCAAACCGTTATTAGATATTTTGTAACATTTTTTGTATAAATACTTCACATTTCGAAGTAAATAGGGTGGATTCAAAGACATTTCTGTAGACATTCCATATCAAGCTAGAAAGATATTATAATCAAGTCTGGATTGGCTGCTGGATCATGAAATGAAGTTAAAGACATTTCACAGGATTCTTATGCACAGTGGAAATCAAATAAGTATTATCTCTTCATGTTTATTACTGTTTTCTTTTCATGTTTATAAATATTCTCATGTTTCTCTATAAAATAAATGGTAAACAAGGAATGATATTTCAGAATTAACTTTAATGCTCTTTGTCTTGACTGTTTATTTTCTCATTGTTTTATGATAAACTATATTAGTCTGGGAATTCTTAATTTCTCCCTTACTTCTGTAGTTTCCCCCCTTAGGTCCATAGTAAAGGATTCTTAGTTGCCCTTTTCTACTGATCTCCTTTTGTTCTTCATCTTGATCACAGTTTAAGGATTCTTCATTTCCCTTTTACCCTAGTTAGGACTATCTCATCCATTTGAACCTGCAGATTTGCTTTTTGTTGTGCTAGCCTGCCCTGTGAACTCCTCCTTTAGCAATTGATATGATTTGGTTAAGTCAGTCTTTGCTTGACTCCATAGCCCAATGGCCTGAATGCTTGCTCTTCCCATCTATTCCTACAAGTCCACCACCCAATCAAAATCAAAACGTCTTGAGCGTAAAAAACTAGCCTAAAATCCCACCCAAAACAAAGTTAAATTATAAAGAGAGAGCCCTCTCTGGACTTACGTTGGCTAGAACCCAAGTCTAAAAGATTATGTTTGTGGTTACCTCAGATTATTCCTTCTTTTATAACTTCTAGGGAATACTACTGAGTGATAACATAATGGTGATCATACTGGGGACTCAAACCCTCAGCCTTAATAAACCTTTGAGAAATTTCAAATTTTTATTTTCAAGCCTCTTAAAGGGTTTATTAGAAATTATTTCAAAAAATTCATAGAAAAGAAAATAATTAGAAAAGGCTTGAAATCTGGCTTCAAGGAGAACTCACTATACAAGTTCCAACCATGATCCAAATCCTCCCCCTGTATTTGACGATCCCAATCTTATTTCGAGAATAGCTAGAAGACAAGAGAGTTCAGAAAGTTCAGTAAGCCCAAGACCTTTAATTAAAGCCAATTCCTGCCCTAATGAGTGGTTGTTTGTATAAGACCTCCCTTTTGATGAGTAATGAGTGGTTGTTTGTAGAAGACCTCCCTTTTTACAAGTATTTTGACCTTTCCCTATTTAGAACCAAGTCTGAGAGTGCACTTTACGACACAGTTTTAGATCTAGAATTTACAGCAGAACTTGAAGTCCAAAGGGAAAACTTGTCAATCGATCAGTACCTTCTGAATTCCCCTCAGTCATCCATTACTACTGATAGGATCCCTGAACATTTTTAAATAACTTCAACTTCCTTTAGTTCACCATCATTTCCTCACATTTTCAAAGTTCATTCCTCATCTCCATTATACCATCGCTTCCCCATCATCCTATCGCTACCCATCAAACACCCATTACCCTTGTTACCCCAAATCCCCCTATTACCCCAACTCTTGTTCTCAATCCTACCCAACTCAAAACTATGGGAAACAAATATGCCCCTCTTATGATGCCTGCTCCTCAAGGTGTCATGCCACCAAATTACTAGAGTAAAATTGTCTCATTTGATGGCATTGGATCTTACATTGCACAACATCACACAAGAAAAATGATAGATTATTTTGAACTACATGAAATTGACATAGGAGATGTCCAAATGATAATTTTTGCCCAAACTCTAGCTAAAGAAGTGAGAACATGGTTTAGATCTCTACCTAATAATAGTAGAGATAGTTTAGAAGTTTTTTACCAGCAATTTTTAAATAGGTGGGAGAAGAAAAAGAACCTTATTCAAATTCTTTCTGAATATGAAAACCTTAAGAGGGGACCAAACGAAATTGTTCAAGACTACTGTACTAGATTTAACAACGTATATAACTTAATACCACTTCACCTTAGGCCTCCACCTGGTTTAGCCCTGATAAAGTTTCCAGACGGGTTTGACACTGATATGGCTTTCTAACTGAGAGAGGGGAATCCCCCAACCCTAGAAGATATGCAAAGTGTAGCAGTTAGTGTAGAAGCTAATATGCTATCCAAAAGAGCTAGGGTTAGAAACGAAAGAAGAACACCCTTGAAAGATGAAACTACACCCTTTGATCAAAAAATTGATGCTTTAGCCAAAGGAATGGAAAAATTGATGGATAGGATAGAAATAATTGAAAGGAAACCTCAATGGGATAACCAACAGGCACCTCCAGTGAGGAATCCAAACCTTAGGACGAATTAGAACCAAAATACTGGTAAAAATGGGCCTGATCAAAACATTAGACCTCCTTTCCAAGAGAACTATGTTGAAACTTCCCATCAAGAAGACCCTGAGAAAGACACCCAAATTAACTTAATGGGGTTAGATGATGAGGAGATTGTCTTTCTGACTCAATATGACCAAGAATTACACATGCTTCAGCAGTTACAGACCCAAACTGGGGAATCATTCGATTACAAGAAAGGGTATGACTCTGCTATCTTCGAAGTGCATAAACAATACAATTTGAGGAGCAAAAAGAACACTGATGTCCCGAACCAAAACAAGAAAACAGTACCTAATCAGCCTAAGAAAGTTAAAGCAGCTCCAGTTACAAAAACTCTCCAAATCCTTTCTAGATCAAATCATAACCCTCTGAGTCCCACCATTGAAGATGTAACCAATTACTCACCTTCTAATGAGCAACCTTCCACTTCAATTCCCCTCAAGGAAACAGTGGAACAATCTCTAGAAATCTATTAGAAAATCCAATAAAAAGAACTCCAAACACTGAAAAAGAAGAACAAACTACTCCCAACCCTGTTGTTAAGATTTCAAATGTTCATACAGATAAATCCCCTTTGTCTTTCAATTTGGGAGCAGACGTGGCCAAACTTAAAATCTTAGTTTCTTTAATATAACTAATTAAACATGAAACTTGCAAATCTCAAATAAGCAAATCTTTAAACTTCATTGAGAACAAAGACTCCGTTAACTTATTTAATGATCAGCCTAAGTTAATTTTCAGTCCTGATGTTAATGGAAAACCAATGGAAGGAGGGATACCACCCTTCTACATTAGCCTTAACATCCATGATAAAATCCTACATAATGCCATGCTAGACTTTGGGGCTTCACACAATCTGATGCCTAAATCTGTTATGGAGAAGCTAAATTTGGATATCACTGGGCCTTACAAGGACCTACTTTCATTTGATTCAACTCAAGTTAAGTGCCTAGGACTTATAAAAGACCTATGTGTTTCCCTAGTGCAGTACCCTGCTAAGACCATTCTTATGGACATAGTTGTTGCTGATATACCACCCAAATATGGCATGTTGTTGTCTAGATCGTGGGGTGCCAAACACTAGGGGTCTATACAACTTAACATGTCATATGCTACCATATCATTCTTTGGACATCCTAAAAAACTGTATAGAGAGACTCTAATGAAGTATGTAGTGAGTACCCAAGAGAGACCTCAAAACTTTCCTATTTATTCAATGCATTTTGATATTGATTCTTTCATTCTTTATAATGCTAAATCGAACCAAGAAGACACTTCAAACAACATTATTGCAGAACCAAGAAAAATTGCAGTAGCAAAAGAAAATCCAAGTGTCAAAATTCAAGAAATTTTAGATAATAAAGATGACCCAGATACCTTAGTCAAAGGAGATTTTGTTCCCCCAGACTGTAAGAATTATGAACATGAAATTCTATGGCATCTTGAATTCGATGGGTAAGTAAACAAACTAGGTGCAGGAGTAGGAGTATGGATTTACAACTTAGAAAATGATCATTTAGAGGGTCATGCCTACAGATTGAACTTTAAATGTACAAACAACATGGCCGAGTATGAGGCACTTCTTTTAGGCCTCTAATTGGTCAAAAGGTTAAGAGCCATAAGAGTCTCTATTATGGGAGATTCTAAGTTGGTAATAAAATTTGTGAGACAAATTTAAAAAGAAAAGTTGTCAATCTGTCTTCCCAAGAGTTAGATGCTGAAGTCATCTTGTGAGACAAATTTAAAAAGAAAAGTTGTCAATCTGTCTTCCCAAGAGTTAGATGTTGAAGTCATTAATGTCCTCAGCAAAGGCATGGGGTTTGCCATTACCCCTAAAAACCTTCCTATTGAGATGATTTGTAGCATAGAAGAGGGGATTAATAACCTTCCTTTGGAAGATAAAGAAACATTAAGACAAGAATTCTCTCTCATTATGAGGAAAGCCAAATCTCCCAAAAGCAACTTAAGTAAAGAAGAGCAAAGAGCCTTCAAATCTTTGCGGAACAATGACAAGATTGTGGTTCTTAAGGCGGATAAAGGAGGAGCAGCAGTCATCTTGGATATAGAAGACTATGTTCGCAAAATGAATGAACACCTAAAATGTGGCAGTTATAAGAAACTGAACAGTAATCCCATCCCCAAAATTATGAAATATGTAAAAAAAGATCATCTCAGATTCCAACCTTGATGATAAATTGAAGAAGAAATTAATCCCTTCTTGTGAAATTATCCCTAGAATTTATGGATTACCCAAGATCCATAAAGAAGGGGTTCCTCTTAGACCAATAGTTAATACTATTGGTTCCCCAACCTATGAGCTTGCTAAGTATGTTGCTAAAATTCTTAAGCCCCTTGTCAGAAATACTGAGTCCTTCATCAAAGACTCCCACGACTTTGTGAATCTTATTAAAAATGAGAAGATAGAGCGGGATGACATTCTTGTTAGCTTTGACGTAGTTTCCTTATTCACCAATATTCCTCTTGATGAAGCCATTCAAGTTATAAAAGATGTTACTGATCCAGGGACTGCAAAATTGGCTGAAGTCTGCTTGAGGTCAACTGTGTTCACCTTCCAAGGAATATTTTATGGGCAGACATCTGGTGTGGCAATGGGATCACCCCTTTCACCAATCATGGCCAACCTATACATGGAATACTTTGAGAAGAAAGCCCTTGAATCTTACCCTTTAAAACCAGCCTGGTGGAAGCGATTTGTCGATGATACCAATATAAAATGGACTCATGGTAAAGCAGAACTTGACAAGTTTTTCATGCACCTAAATTCTATCTCTCCTGAAATAAAATTTACTATGGAACTTGAAGAAAACATGAGCATCCCTTTTTTAGATGTTCTCATCATCAGGAAAGAGGATGGCTCTTTAGGGCATAAGGTGTTCAGGAAATCAACCCACACAGAAAGTTACCTCCATGCTAATTCCCACCATCACCCGGCCCAGAAGTTTGGTGTTCTAAACACTCTTGCTATCAGAGCCCTTCAAATTTCTGACTCTGAGCATCTGAATGAAGAAACGAAGCATTTAGTTTCAACATTTAAGAGTATAGGCTACAAAGAACAAGAGATTAAAAGAGCCATAGAGAAAGCTGAGAGAAGGTTGTCATCTCATGAACCTAAGGCTCAAGACCAACCACAGTGTGGTAAAGTTTTTCTACCTTATATCCATGGAGTTACAGACAAAATCGCTAAAATCCTAAAGAAGAAAAAAATAATCACGCATTTCTCAGCCCCTAGAACGATTAGGCAAGGTATGAGGTCTGTAAAAGATGATATTGACAAACATCAGCTTAAAGGAGTCTATAAAATAGATTGCTCATGTGGAAAAAGCTACATTGGTGAAACAAGTCGCTCCCTACAGACGAGGCTCAAGGAACACGACGCTGATATTAGGAATGAAAGGTCGCGTACTTCAGCCTTGGCAGAGCACTCCTCAAAAACTAAACACCATATCTGCTTGGAAAACGCCTCAATTGTCGCAAGGGAAGAGCAGCATCATAGACGAAAGATCATAGAAGCACTTGAAATTATCAAACATCCTCATAATCTGAACAGAGACAATGGTGTGGAGATTAGCGGGAGCTGGCTTCCCTTAATCAATGAAATCAAGATCGCCAACACGTCCCAGGTATAGCATATCTTCTACCTTACCATTATCTATTAAAAAATTTCTTAACCTAAAAATAAATAATAACTATAATAATAAATAAGCGAATAAATTTATAATAAATAAATAAATTCTTAATAAAATGAATAAATAAATCTTAATAAAAAGTTACTATTTTATTTATTGATATTATTTATTAATGATGTCGTAATATTAACTAATATTAATTATCAAGTATTAATATTAACTTCTGTTCATTAATTATTAAGTGATTAATTAGGTATTTATTAGCGCTATTAATATCCATTACCATTAATAATATTGATTTATTAACATTATTAACATTTATTAATATTAATTAGTTTAATATATTAATTAATTTATATAGCAATTAATTAATATATTATTTATTATTAATATTAATTAATGTCAATTAATTATTAAGTGATTACTAATTTAATATATTAACATTATTAATTAGGTATTATTAATATTTGTAACTCTACTAATATCTTTTAACATTATTAATTTTGATTTATTAACATTATTAACATTTACTTTTATATTAATTAGCTTAATATATTAATTAATATAACAATTAATTAATATATTAATTATTATTAATGTTAATTACTGTTAATTCATTATTAAATGTTTATTAATTAAGTATTAATATTTACTAACTTTATTAATTAAGTATTATTAATATTTTAACCCTATTAATATCTATTAACTTTATTAGTATTGATTATTAACATTTATTAATATTGATTAATTTAATATATTTATTAGTTTATAACAATTAATTAATTTATTAATTATTATTAATATTAATATAATTTTAAATCAAATAACTTTAAATATGGATACAATATTCTTTTTTCTCTAATCTTTAATACTATTTTAAAAAAAAAAAAGCATTTCCCAACTTGATTCATAATTAAATAAATGAATAAATAAAATAAAATTTATTATATTATCATATATTAAATAATTATTATTATTACCATTTAGATTTTGAATTTTAAATTAATTTATTAACTCACCTGTAAATAAAAATTAATATATAAAACTCAAAAATAAAAATAAATAATTGAATGAATTATTAATTAATAAATAAATTAATAATAAATATTCAGCCGACATTCTGCTGATCCTAAAAATTTATTTTCCTCATTATTATTTATTTCCTTCTTAGCGGCTCTTCTTTTATCATCATTCATAAGCCCTGATGATGGATCCCAGTTGGGATTTGAAACGTTGGCATAAAAATGTTCATATTGTGGATTCCCCGGTAACTGAGTCAAAAGATACAAACCACAGATCTCTTAAATCCACAAATCAAGGTTGTCTATATGACTAAGGATCCTAGGTTAGGATTTTACAGAGGAACAATTGTAGAAATATTAAATACTTTTTTGGAAGCCAAGCTTGTTGTTATTCCCAAAAAACACAATATGAAAGCTCATAGTCTAGCTATGTTTACTAGTACTTGCAAGTTACCATTTTAGCCTAACCATCAATACACTGCTGAGGTTAGGCACAGACTTGCTATTCCTGACAACTTAAAGAACTAACAAGTATTCAGTAACGATTAACAAATTTCTAACTTTAGATGATGCATTTGTAAATAGCAACATAGATACAGACATAACATTAGATTTTGATTACACTAATAAAGTGAAATTAACAAAGTAGAAGATGAAAGGATAGATAGATTCCATCCCACAAAGTTTACAAAATCAGATATTCAAAACCTAAAACAAATTGAAATTAATGAAGTAATCGACAAAGAATCTGAATTCATCAATCTTAAAGACAATTTTTTTCCCAAAGGATTAACTCCTTTGTAGGACTTGTTTGATTGAAACGATGTCCCTAGAAAGCCGAAAATGGAACCCTTAAAATCAAACATAGAGGAGTGTAACATAGGCTCTGAAGAAGATCACAAACTGATAAAACTTTCAAAGTCTTTACCTCCCAATGAAAAAATGAAATACAAAGAACGTTAAAGGAATTCCAAGATGCTTTTGCTTGGAATTATGAAGACCTTAAGGCCTATGATACCAGCATAATACAACACACCATTCCCTTAAAAGAAAACCGGAAGCCTTTTAGACAAAAGCTGAGAAGGATTAACCCCATTATGTTGCCTTCTATTGAAAAGGAAATCAAAAGAATGTATGAAGCCAAGATCATTGCACCAATTAGATTCTCAGACTGGGTTTCTAAATTGGTACCTACAAGAAAGAAAACTAGTGAAATTAGACTGTGTGTTGAACTTATGAATCTAAATAAAGTTCCACTCAAGGATAACTACCCTCTTCCCAAAATGGATCGCATATTACAGAGGGTAGTAGGTTCAACTAGAATCTCACTGCTAGATGGTTTAGATGATATCACAGTATTCTCTAAATCAGATCAGCAACACCTGGATCACCTAAGGCAGGTCTTCACCAAGTGTAGGAAGTATGGAATTTCTCTGAATCCTAAAAATTCTTTATTTTGGTTGGAAGAGGGAAAATTACTAGGCCACATAATATCCAAAGATGGTATCCGGATCAACCCAACAAGAATTGAAGCCATTTTACAGATACCACATCCTAGGAACATTAGAGAACTACAAGCCTTTTTAGGTAAAATAAACTTTATGAGAAGATTTATCTCCAACTTAGTTGAACTAATTAGATTACTAAACAACATGTTAAAGAAAGATTCGACTATTAAATGGACACTTGAGGTTAAAAGGTCTTTTGAAGATATAAAGTTAGCCTTAACACAAACACCATTTCTCATCAGTCCAATGTTTAATAGAGATTTCATCATATTTTCGTCTACCTTAGAACATATCATTGCTGCAGTCCTACTACAGAAAAATGATCAGGGTTTTGAATAATCAATAGCCTTATTTAGCAAAGCCTTGAGAGATGCACCTTTAAAGTATAATATAATGGAAAAGAAATATTTTTCTCTAGTCAAAGCCATCAAAGATTTCAGAGTTTACATCCTATATTCTCATGTAATAGCTTATGTTCCCAATGTCGTTGTCAAAAACATCCTAACATGGGATGGACCAGATGGAAAGAGAGGGAAGTGGATAGCAACTATATTAGAATATGACTTAGAAATTAAACCTACAAAATTGATCAAAGGCCAAGGTTTAGCCAAGCTTATGGCTGAATTGAACTATCAGGCCCTAGACATTAATTTTATTGCAAAACTGGATAATGAAGAGGAGATAGCAACTCCACAGATCAGCCAAGCCTTCATAGAATCACCATGATATGCTGACATTATGTACATTCTACAAAATCTTCAAGCTCCTCCTGAGTTATCGAGGACTAAAAGTAGGTTCTTAAAAATGAAATCTTTGAAGTTTTGCATAATTGACAATGCTTTATTTCGGAAAAATCATGAAGGCACCCTTCTTAATTGTTTGTTAAAGGAAGAATCTAACAAAATATTACAGGAGTTTCATGCAGGTGACTGTGGGGGACATCTTTACTGGAAAACCACTGCTAACAAAATCTTAAGAGCTGGTTTTCACTGGCCCACTCTATTTTCTAATGTAAAGAAATTTGTAACCTCATGTCACAAATGTTAGATTTTTGAAGGAAAAAGAAAACTATTACCATTACCTTTGAAACAAATATCTACTGAAGCGTCGCTTCAACAATGGGGTCTTGACTTCATTGGTGAAATCCATCCCCCCTCTTCTACCCAACATAGATGGATCTTGACTACTATAGGTTATTTTACAAAGTGTATAGAAGTCATACCCTCAAGGTAGGCTACTGATACTGTCATAATAGGTTTCCTTGAGGCCAATATCCTATCTATATTCAGTTGCCCAACCAAAATCATCACAGACAATGTAACAACTTTTAAATCAAATAAGATGATTGATTTCTGCAACAAATATCATATAACCCTGGGTCACTCCACAACCTACTATCCCCAAGGAAACGGACTAGCAGAGTCTTCCAATAAGAGCTTAGTGAATATCATCAAAAAATTATTGGAAGATAACAAGAAAACCTAGAACAAGAAGCTAGTAAATACCTTGTGGGCAGATAGGTTGACCACAAAGAAATCCATTAGTACCAGTCCTTATCAGCTAGTCTATGGAATGGAGGTTTTTTTCCCATCTTCCTTGGGAACACCAGTGATGAAGTTTCTTCAAGAAGTACAGGTTGAGCCAAATGATATTCAAACGAGGATCAACCAGACAATTCACTTACAACAGACCAAGGAAGAAGTGTATATCAGATCCCAAGTTGTGCAAGAGAGAATCAAGAAAGCTTTTGACAAAAGGACTAAGGCAGAAGATTTCTAACTAGGAGATAAAGTTTTGAAATGGGACTCAAGAAGGGAGGATAAAGGTAAACATGGGAAGTTTGACTTCCTATGGAAAGGGCCTTAGATCATTTATGCTTTCAGGGGTAATAATGCTTTTTTCCTCAAAGAATTAGATGGTGCAGAAATAGAAGGAGGACTACTTAATGGTCGAATGCTTAAGCACTATATAGATCCTAGTCACTGATGTCACTAATCACTTGTACATATTTTATTCTTCAAAAAGTTTAGTGTTGATTGGATGGTAATTTTGAAGTTGAAGCCCGAAGAGAAGGCCCTAAGCTTCAAAAGTTTCACTGTCATAAATACCAATAATGCAACAAAGTAAAAGGGAAAAGTTGCAAAGTAAGATCATAGTAATTCAGAAGGCCATCTCCAAGTGGAGCCACTGTTATGTTCCTATACCAATAGGAGTCATAATTTTTAAATGGCTGAGGTCAAATCTGTAATATGTACATACCTTTTCTTTCTGCAAATGTTTTCCATATTTAAAAAAATCAAAAAATTAAAAAATGTAAAGAGGTTATGTCCTAAAAGAAAAATCAAAGGACAAAAAAAATGAAAAAGGGTCAAAAAAATGAAAAAATGAACCCAAGAAAGAAAAAAGGACCATGAAAGTGTGCAAGTCAAAATGCCACTACTATTTTACTTTTGATGCAGAATAAATATTGTTTGCAGCTTGTCACTTTTTCCACAATCCATGGATGGTCAGAATGTTTAAACTTCACTATTTCATGTTTTCAATTTTATGCTTAGAGATAGAGAATAAAATCTGACCAAACTGTTTAATCTTGGCAGATAAGTAGATAGGTAGAGTAAATAAAGGGAGCTTAACTATTAAATCTGAGCCCTTGGATGTAATAAGGTTAGACTTAGATAGATTACTTTTGTAAAAGAAAAGAAAAGTTTTGATAAATGGTTTGCCAGCTTAAGTTCACCCTAATAAAGAGAAGTAAAAAATGGTAGGATGAGTAGGTGGGTAAGTAGATGAATGGTTGTAGAATTGTGATGATTGATTAGATAAGATTATATTATTCACCTATATCATCAAAGTTCTAAGTATGGATGAAAATTGAGCTTTTATCAAAGTACACAAGGTCAATTGATTAACCTCCCTCATTCATTACATTTGCCACATAATTAATTTCCAAGAAAAGCCTTAAAATACTTAAAATCTTAAGTTAAAAGGGCTCATAGCATTTCTCCGACTTCTGGAGGGATGACCCTCGGCCCAATAACTTATAGGTCCTAAGTACTAAAAGTCCCCTCATAAGCATTCACCCCCTTCAAATTCACTCGTATTCCCAAATAAATCCCTTCCCTTATGAAAAACATCAATTTCCTAGGGAAACTAACTTTCCCCTAATAAAACCCTTTCTCTAAGGGTAAAACCTTAGGAAAAGCCATTACCCCCACAAAATCCCTTTTTCACAAAAACCCACAAATATACACTTAGCCTATGTTTCTATGTTTTCCATGTGAAAAGCAAAAAAAAAAAAATTCAAAGAATTCATTTTACACTTAGCGCTAAAACCCATTCTCCGCCATCTTCATATTAATTTCTAACACTTATATATGTATTAAATCCCAAAAAGAAATATAAACCCTTCCCGTATATATATCAATAAAACCCTTATATTAATACCACGCCCCGAAAGTTTGAAATATAAACTTTATGAATAAAACCTGACATAATTAATCAATCCATGGTTAATTACAAGTCAAATCACCCGCCAATGGGATCACCCCCGATGCCCTAACCACACCATAATCCCTGATTAACTTAATCCCGCCACTCTTAAACCTCCGCTAGGCCCCTCCATTAAACCTCATGTCAAAAGTCCACCCCGATCATCGTACGATCAAACCCATTTGATCTGACGGTTAATACTCATATTGGGCGACCTTCGAAGTTCGACCTTTACCCACCCAATATGGGTGGTTTCACTATTTTCCTCGCTGCTACGTGTTGCCCAATAAATGGCATCGGGCGACCTCCTCCCGAAACCACTCCAGTCCAAAAAGCGGTGCGATCCAAACCCGCTTACCACCTCCTGGTAGACGAAAAAATGTCTCATCTCCCGCTTAATGCCAAACGTACCTTTCTCCATGTACCCGCCAAATTGGTTGACTTTACAAATAAAACCAAAAAAAACTCATTGTTGTTTTATCGTGAAAAATACACTCATACCTCCATGCAAGTGCCAGAGTACGTGAAACCGTCAACCCACGTCCAACTACCAACTTGCTGAAGCTGCTGAACTTCCAGACTACTCTTCAGTCACATACGCCTCCTGAAAACCGTGGAAAGTTGCCCATCAACCCATTCAGAGCCAAAACCAGGTATTTACCTGAATTCACTGAGAAACCCTGTTTAATTCCAAAACCTATTACTCAATTGCTTTAAGTTATTTAGTAATTAAATAAAACAATTTCCCAGCAAACCCAAACCACTCTGAATTGGACCACTTTGCCCCTAGTTTAACTAAAAACTCTTTCCACATTCTTGAATCCACAAGAACCAAGGATGGCTTCTCTAGTTGCGTTGAATGTCCTACCAATTTCTACTCCCCACCAAGACTTAGACCATCTCCCTTTGGTAGACAAAGACTTTCAAATCAAAGACACCTCTGTCCATGAATCCCCACTGAAGTTATATTATAGGTACAGAGACCAGTACTTAAACCATGCAGAAAAAATAGGTCTTTGGGAATCAGGTTTGCCCAAGTACCAATTCCCTAGATTTCATATCTTCCCTGAAATTGTCCACTATTGCCATATGAACTACAGTCCCAACCAAAGAGCAGTGATGACTCCTGACCATATTATATTATTCACCATCATTGTTGAATCCATAAATGAAATACTTCAGTATCAACTAGGGAAAAATATGACCCCCATTTTTGTTGGAGACCTGCTTGATAGATTCTGTAGAATCACCTCCATCAAACTTGCTCAATTATTCCAGCCCTTCATTAGGGAAGAGCAATACATTCCTAAGGACCCTCCCCCACACATGTGGCCCATATTCTCTGAACTTAGTCGAGACATCATAGCAATGATATCTAGTGTTTTATGTTGGACTACTAGTGAGTTTGTTGATGAGATTATTATAGCCGTCATGTCCATTTACACTCCTGGAGAACCCCCTGCCATCATGTTTGATTATGCCAAATTCATTGCAGATAAAATGCATGATCAATTCATGAGAATGGACAATGAAAGAGTATTCAAGTACTCATCAGTTTTATATCATCTTTTCATGTATTATCAAGCTGATAAATTCCCATTTACACATCAAAAGCTTGATACGAGAGGAAACCCTATATCAGTGGTCTTCTGGACCCCATTAATCCACCAATATGACTCTCCATATACTTATATAGATTTCATAGATCTTTTTGTGCACCCAGTTACAACTATGTTGTTAGGAAGTCCTCCTCCCAGGATCAGTGCAGATATCAGGAGGGTCCTACAACTTTCCAAGCAATACAGAGTGGGAGAGTGGTACTTGTACCAAAATCACACTGAAATCAGAATACATGGCTGTGAGTTAGCACCCTACAAACTACCAAGATACCTCCCCATGAGATTGTTTTCTCTAGAATACTACTAGCAAATAATTAATTCAGATGAGGTACATTTTGTGAAGGCCAAGAAGAAAGCTCAAATCATAATAAAAGACCAGCTTGGCCCTTTCATATGCAATAGTAGGGAAGCAGGAAGAAAAGTAGAAGAAATCCTACAAAGGCTCAGGCTGAAACAAAGTTTCATATGGAGTTATGACCCTTTTGATTTCATTTGCAATAGAAGACAAAAGAACAAATTGTCTCCTTATATCCATCAGAGGATTCTTGAGATAGAACAATATGCCAATCAACTAGAATGGGTGGAGAACACTTTAGTAGACAGAGATAGCACAAAAGTTGATGTTGATAATGTGTTGATTGATCTAGAAAGGAGACTTGATGAAGATTCTTTTGTACAGGTGCTAGGAGAACCCTTTTCTCAAAGGGAAACACATGAACACAATGAACAAAAAGCAAAAGAAGGACCTCAAGAGTAAGAAGAATCAGAGCAACCAGACATATCAGAAGAACTAGCTCAGCCAGAACACATCATGAGTAGTCCTCCTATTGTACAGACTCCTCTAAATGAGGAAAAGAATCCCAAAAGAGATAGGGAGGATGCCACTCCTTCTAGTAGACTTGTTGCACAGACTTATGTCAAAAGGAAAAGGTTAAACCCTTTTTCAGAACAAGATTTCACAGAGGAAAAAACTGGAACCATAGGTATAGAAAGAGTAGAGAGCAGGCAGGCCACTCCCTCTAGAGGTACACAAGAACCTTCCACTACACAGGCTCAAATGTTGGAAAGACAATAGAGCATGGAAGTATCCTCATTCAGGGCTCCAACTGGCCAAGACCAAGACATTAAAGAGAAATACAAAGAGATAAAGGCCAGAAATGAAAGGTTGAAGGCCCAAAGCTATGCACAATACCTTAAAATAGCTCCCACTAATTAAAAAAGACTAATGTTAGCCTTTGATGTGAAAGAAGGTAAGATGCAAATGACTTTCATGAAGCCTACCATACAGCAGCCCAGGGCTATAGCAGATTACTTGAAGACAGATTTTGAGGTTCTGGCGAAGGATATACATCCTATCGACCAAATAGAATTACACAAATAGATCGGAGAAATGGTCTATTCCACATTGACCAGCAAGGCCATTGCAACACATCAACTACAAAATTCGCTGAATAATATATCAGCAGAATTCCAACTAGAAAAGGCCTCTTCACAGGCCAAAGGTACCAGGATAAAGTCCTTAGAGGACTTAATCATAGAGTTGGGGCATGATCCCAAGGATTTAAAGGCTGCAGAAAGGCTAATCAAAAAGAAAAATGATGACATAGCTGCCTTGAAAAAGCAGCTCAAAATCCCTCATCTGCATCATCCACAAACAGCTGAAGTGCTAGAAACCCAGAAGGAACAGGAGTAGCTTATGGACTTAGTCCTCAAGCTAATTGAGCAATTAAAAGAAACTGAGAAAGATCTAGACAAATTGGTTTAGTCTAAACAGAGTGAGTTGGCCACCACTTCACAGACTGTCATTCCTACAGTCTCTATAGCAGTACCCTCTATGTTGACTGCCTCCTTAGCACCAATAGCTCCACCAACTACAACCATGCCAGTCACAGGTACATCCACAAGTGCAGGTACATCTACAGAGAAGACAGCTGAATTAGTAAAATCCATGGAAGAAATGACCATCCAGGCTACAAAGCTTAAAAGGCTTAGAGAAAAATTGTGAAGTTTGGAAACTGACTGCAAACTTGCACAAATACAATAGAAAGAAGAAGCTCAGAAGAGTCAAAGAATGGGTGAAAGGATAAAAATCCTTGAAAAGGACTTAACACTACAACAACCACTAGGAGAGATAAAGGAGATGCTTTGGGCCAACATCATTGACACTGTCAATGATGTTTAGCCATCAATTCAAGTAATTTTTGAACAGACTGAACCGGTGAAAGTGGCCACTGAAGCAATTCACAAGATAAGAGAAGAGCTGGGAGACAAGCTTGAAGAGGCCAGCCAACTGATAACACACTTGAACACCAAGAACATGTATTAGCTGGATGAACTAGGCATAGAAGATATGATAGGGACCATCATAGAAATCAAGAAGATTCTTACTAAAAGGAACCTTATGCTCACTCTTGAGAAGAAATGCCAAAACATCCAAGCTGATATTGATAGATTCATGACAAAGTTTGGTATTTTGAGGGAGAAAGGCCTCCCCAGTCCTATGGTTATTCATGACAAGGTTATGACTCAAGATGACTACGTAGAAAGACTAAACAAGTTGTCTAGCAACCAAGCTAGTACTTCAGGGGTAAAAGCTCTGCCCACAAGAAAGGTATTGTATGACAATCTGGAAAATATATTCTTCCTAGAGCATGAAGTAAACCACTTGTTCGTCAAAAAACCAAATTTTTCCAAGTACACCAAAGTTGATGAGATATATAGAAAGATGCTGAAGATGAAATTCCCTGAAGATGAATGGTGGGTAAAATTAATGGATTTACTATAAAGTTACTGCAGTAAATCGATATGGCAGCCAAGTAAAACAGGTGAAATAGGGTCAAAGTGTAGTAGGTAAAGAGTATCAGTAGGTCAAACACATAAAGTAATTCCATCACACATATCTCAAACAACTGAAAGATCCAAATTCGAATTACAAAAACCAACACAATCACAATAAAAGGGACAACAAGAACCACTTTTCCATCTGTCATTATCTTCATGCTTGAAGATATTTTTGATTTCCTAGAATAATTCCCAAACTGTTATTAGATATTTTGTAACATTTTTTGTATAAATACTTCACATTTCGAAGTAAATAGGGTGGATTCAAAGACATTTCTGTAGACATTCCATATCAAGCTAGAAAGCTATTGTAATCAAGTCTAGATTGGCTATTGGATCATGAAATAAAGTTAAAGACATTTCACAAGATTCTTGTGCACAGTGGAAATCAAATAAGTATTATCTCTTCATGTTTATTACTGTTTTCTTTTCATGTTTATAAATATTCTCATGTTTCTCTATAAAATATGAATGGTAAACAAGGAATGATATTTCAGAATTAGCTTTAATGCTCTTTGTCTTGACTATTTACTTTCTCACTGTTTTCTACTAAATTATCTTAGTCTGGGAATTCTTAATTGCTCCCTTACTTCCGTAGTTCCCCCCTTAGGTCCATAGTAAAGGATTCTTAGTTTCCCTTTGCTATTGATCTCCTTCTGTTCTTCATCTTGATCCTAATTTAAGGATTCTTCATTGCCCTTTTACCCTGGTTAGGACTACCTCATCCATTTGAACTTGCAGATTTTCTTTTTGTTGTGCTAGCCTACCCTGTGAACTCCTCCTTTAGTAATTGATCTGATTCGGTTAAGTTAGTCTTTGCTTGACTCCATAGCCCAATGGCCTGAATGCTTGCTCTGCTCATCTGTTCCCATAAGTCCACCACCCAATCAAAATCAAAACCTCTTGAGCATTAAAAACTAGCCTAAAATCCCACCCAAAACAAAGTTAAATTATAAAGAGAGAGCCTTCTCTGGACTTAGGTTAGCTAGAACCCGAGTCTAAAATATTAGTTTTTTGGTTACCTCGGATTATTCCTTATTTTATAACTTCTAGGAAAGACTTCTGATTGATAACAGAAGGTTCCATAAACCCTCACCAAACCTTGGTGCCTGCCAGTGTGGGAAGGACCAAGGACGGGCCAGCTGCCATTTAAGTCTTGCCACACAACTGTCTCAGGATCGCCATCAATATATTTGAAGAAACAAAAAATTACCGAGGTATAGAAAAAGCTTCAAATGAATTGAAGGAATATGTGTGGGATATTTACGAAGCCAAGTTGATGTAACCTTTCTCAGAAAGGTACTGATTTGTAAATTTATATAAAGTAAATTAGTTGTGTTTTATGTTTTTTTAGTTATTTATTTTGATTTCTAATTTAAGATTTATTTATATTTGAGTTTTAATTTTAATAATAAAATTATTAGATTGGTATATAATTTGTGTTATCATAATATGTTGAAAGCTCGTTGAATGTGTAACAAATGTTTTATTCAAGTTTTGCTAAAGATAAGGATTTCATCTAAATATACAATCACAAAAGGGTTTATGGATGAGCTACAAGATATTACCCATCATCTTTATGAATGTTGTTGGATTGTTAGTAAGCCAAAAAACATGATCAACAACTCAAAAAGGCTTTCTGTAGACTTTAAGGTAATCTTACATACATTAGTATGTTCAATTGAAACATGGTGGTAGCCTGACTTTAGATCAATCTTATAAAAGAACGTGACACCATTAAGTTTATCAAGTAGATCATCAATATAGGGGATTGAGTATTGGTTCTTCAAAGTGATTTTTTTTAAGGATCTATAACAAATATGGAGTCTCCATGTCTCATCCTTCTTCTACACTAGTACAATTTGGCTCTCATGAGATAAGAAGCTTTGTCAAATGTGGCCTTTTGGATTGTTGAGAATCACAATTGTGATTATACAAAAACTGGTAGGTGTTAATCAATGATCACAGCACCAAAGATAAGGATCCATGAGATGTAGTTAGTCCATGTCACAAAACATATGGGGAGTGTTGTTTTATCCAATGTCGAACAATCTACACCCCACCCCCCCCCCCATGTGTGATTTGAGTGTGTATCAAACTCATGACCTATGCTCTGATACCACTTGTTGGGAATCATGATTGTTGTTAGACCAAAACCCGTAGGTGTTAGTCAATGATTGCATCATCGAAGATAAGGATCCATTAGAGGAAGTTAGTCCATGTCACAAAACACAAAGGGAGCATTGGTGTATCCAATGTCCAACATGGCTGAGCTCATGAATTTGGCAGTTTGTTGGGCCTTTCTAGAAGAGACTATCTATATATTGGGACATTAGATAAATGAGAACCAAATATCAAGTAAATTGAATGTTTGACCTAGTGTTGTAGAGGCACCCTTGCAGGTGAGGCAAATATATCTCTGTATTCATCTGCAATCTTTTCCACCCACTTTTGTTGTGTACAGAGGGCTTGTATTGAACCTGTGCTAGTCACAATGACCTTACATTCACCTTCTAATTGAACCATGAAGAGGACAAATTTTACAATTTAAGAGATTACCTTTTAGCATGGATAGTTCAATACCAACGAGATAATAGTAGTTGAAACTACCAATATTACTATGTAAATCTAGCCTCCTAAATTAACAATAACACTATGGGGGTTGGACTTATAAATAACATAACATCTCCACATATAGAGCTTTCCTAAAAGAGCATCAAAAACATTGAGTGGGGAAACATCACATAGTACCTCACCTTTTAAGGCTTGTTACCATAGGATAAGTAATACTGTTGGCTAACACTGATGTATCGTCCCTATCTCAACCAACTCATGGTATATGTTTAGGGCTATAACATGTATTGGTAGATCAATTCTCTTGATGACCTTGGCTAAGATTAAGTTATTCTAGCTACCATTATCAACAATTAAATGTACTTGAGTCCCCTTTATCAACATTTGTTAATGGAAGAGGTTTTCCCCTTTCTCAAACTCGTCTAACTCTTATGCTTGGATCTTTGTAGTTGCAATGGCAATACCAAGTTTTGTGTTAATTATTTGTTTTCCCTTGTATTACTATAAATTATATTCCATGCCAAAGAGCAATTATTTTTTTTAAGCTTGGCCAATACTGACTATTTTGAGCAACATTCATCAATGGTATACTAGGGGTTTTGTGGAACTCTCACCACTTTCTAGTGTCCTTCGACTTCCCATTACCCTTATTTGCCTACAAGTTGGATTAATTATCTTAGGGCTGGTCCTCCTTGTTATATCCTTTATTCTATGAGTTAGGACCACCTTTACCATGCTTTTAGTGAAATGGATTTGTAAAACCTGTATACCACTTATTCCTTTTCTTAAATTTTTTCTCAATTTCGATATCATATTGATAAGCAAATCCTAGTGAGGAGGTGTCCAAGAAATCCATCTCTATTTGGATGCACTAGTGTAGGCCATTGTGTTACCTCAAACCACATGTCGCTTGGAGTCTTTGTACCCAACTTTGAGCTGAAGGTATGGAAGATATTGGTGTACTCCATTAAATTTTTAATCTCTCTCTTGACACAAAATTGTATTTATCATCATAGTTTTAAACAAGGTAGAATTCATTCTTGAGGGCATCAATAAAGGTTTTCCAAGTGAGCATGCACATATATTCATCTTTACTATGTATCTCCAAGTATCCTTCCCACCAATATTTAATAGGGAGAAGTGTTTAAGGTGCATGAGTGATCTTTTTAATGTCAAACAATTTTTTCACATAGTAACAACCATCTACCAAATTTAATTATTTCCCCAAAGCATGTACATGTTTCTAGCTTTCAAATAAAATAATTTCAAAGTTAATGTGTACCCTGAAGGGTGATGCACATCTAAAATGGTTGCTTGTTGACGATGTCTTAGCTATTGTAGGTGGTTATCGAAGGATATGGGTGAAATTTTACATCATTTAGTTCTTTTTTGCATGAAATATTCCTCAAGAAACACTTAAAGAACTTCATATTTCATCATCTTTATTTTTTTCTACCATAGGAGGTCACTTGGGCTAGTGAGAGCGGTTTTCCCCAAGTGAAACTAGCTCAAGACTTGACTCTCTGTAACTTGACCTTGTTGAGGGCATGCATTAAGAAACAATAAAGAGAAAATTGCTTATATACGACTTATTTGGACTTTATAGATACAAAAAGAAATTTAGGAATATGAAAGAAATATGAAAAGATTGTAAAATGTAGAGTAATACAAACTGGCTAAAATAGTAATGGATTATCTTTGAAGAAGGAGGTATTAGTCATGATCATTGATAATATGTGATTACAAGAGGCTAAGAAATGACCTTTTAACATAAAATTATAAACCTTAAGAGGAAGAAACCTAACCCTAAATAATTGCAAGCCCCGAGGTGGTCAGTTAATACATCGACTTCTTGAGGGTGTTGTTAAATTTTTGTAGTTATGATTGGCCTTCGTAATTAATATTTTAGCTCTTGAAATATATATAATGAAAATGTACGACATGTTCTTCATGTCATTTTATTGTTAACCCTCAAAATAATTAATGTGAGACATGTTCTTCATGTTGGCTTCAAAAGAGAAATTTTGGATTTTTAAATTGTAGTTATTTGCATCCAAATTGTAAAGTCAGCCCTCCAAGAAGTCAGGTTGGCTTTCCCCTATGGTCACACCCATTCGGAAGAAAAGTATAAATAAAGGCTTCGACCTCCTCCAAAAGGTAGTTTGATGATCATTTGTACGGAGGCAATTCAGACCATCCAAGCTAGGAGAATAGACAAATCTGAGCAGAAGAAAAGGGACGAATTTAAGGACAGAGAAATGTTGAATCTGATGTAGATCCATGGCAGAGTTTTAGGGCTTATTTGGGCAGCAAAACCAATCCTTCCTTAAAACAGAAGAAGGTCAAAATTCAGGCTTACTAGAGCAATCTAAGTCGAGTTAATTGGGCATCATTGTGACTTGATCTAAGGGTGGTTGACTAGGATTGACCTAGCTATATTGTTGGTTAGTTTGAACTTGTTTATGATTAAGATGTATCTCTATTGAACTTAAGGATTTCTCTAACAGAAAGGTTATTGGTTTTTACCCCCGTGTGGGGTTTCCCACAGTAAAGTCTTGTGTTTCTTACTTGGTTGTCTCTTTATGATCTTATTGGCATTATTCCTACTGTTGAGATATTTTGTGTAATCGTTTTATGATGAATTTGAATGCAATAAAAAATTAATATAAGAAATTATTAGAAGTAATTATCAGTTAAGAAGATCCTCTGAAAAATCAACAGGTGTAACTTTTACATACGATCTCCATTTGGGGTGCACAATAGCTCGTTGGAAAGATGTAAATGAGAAGTGGATTTGTTGATACGATTACGTAAGCTTATGCACACCCTAAGTCCCCAAATGGCCAAAAAGCATCATTTAAGGCCTAAAGGCAACCTCAAAAGTTTAGGGATTTAAAAATTATTAATAAAAAGAAATTTCCAAGATTGAGAACCATGTTGACTCGATGAAAGAGGTGGGTGGCTACCGATTTCCACCTTAATTAGATCTCACCCTAGTAATTAACCATTAATGTCATCAAGATTGCATACGAATTTGACAAGAATGACGACATGATTGAAAGTGTGTATGATCATTGTGTGTGACAAGGAATGGACAAGGGAGAACAAAAGTTCATAGTAGAAGTTGAAGTAATAGAAACAAATGTTAAGAGTTCTTGCATTTGAAGTTGAAAATGTCAAACTAAACACAAAGAAATCAAGGAGGAGAATTTAGACTTTGAGGATAGATAGTAGACCAACAATATGAATAAATGTGATTGTTGTAACTATGAGTGTAGTTTAAAGGTTCTACATTTTAGCTTTTTTCTTCTTCTTCTTTTTTTGCATAAATCCAACAATACAATTTTGAGTGAGATTGTAATTTTAGTTATTTAAAATATATTTCTAAATACATAAATAAATTCAATACATAGAAAACACATGAAATAATCATATTATATAAACTACATAGCTCAATCTTATAATTACAATAAATCTTATTAAATTTTGACTATATATATATATATATATAATTCTATATTTATAACAATAAAACATCTCAATTTTTTTAAAATTAATTATACCATTATACATGATAATAAACCATTTCAAAAATTTAAAATTAATTAATTAATGAACAAATTTTATTAATAAGCATTAAAAACTAGATTATTACATTGTAATACTTAAGTGACCTAGATTTGAAATTAAGTTTGAATTATGCCCATTATAGTGTACCAAAACCCTCCACCCTACCTGTTAAAGTATACTAATAACTCTAAGTTAGACTATAGTTGAAGAAATAAAAAATTTACGAAAGTATAGAAAAGTTTCAAATGAATGGAAATTTACCTAGATTTGAAATTAAGTTCGAATCATGCCCATTATCAAAACCCTCCACCCTACATGTCAATGAGCTTAAGTTAGGTTATACTTGAAACAAAAAATTACACAAGTATGCAAAAGTTTTAAATGAATGGAAAGAATGGGTGTGGAGATTCATGAATCCAAGCTTTTTGGAAACGTATTGAGAAAAGTATATAAAATTAAAGTGTTAGAGAGATGCTTTACATTTGTAATTTATAAGATGTTAGCATTAAATTTTAAAAATTAATATTAATTTTTTTATATATATTAAAATAATAATTACCTTAAATAGGTTTATATATATAAATGGTTTAGTATTAAAAAGGTATAATAATGTTAACATAAATAAAAAACATGAAGTTAAAAATATTTAGTATTAAAAAAATATGGTAATGTTCAGATAAACATTTTTATTTGGTCAAAATAAAAACATAAAACTTTAAAATTTTAAAATAAAATTAGAGAGGTTAAACTATTTAAAATAAAATAATTTAAATTTATTTAAACTATCGGAAATGGTTGGACTCTAAATTTTCACACCCGTGGTTTTGTCAACCATATTTGGTTTTGTCAAGTATATTCTTATGTAATATAGCTTATTTAAATGCTTGAAGTAATATATTGGTCAAAATAAAAGCATAAAATTTAAAAATTTTAAAAAAATTGGGGAGGTCAAACTGTTTAAAATAAAATAAAATAAAAAAATTAAATTTATTTAAACCATTGGAAATTGTTGTAATCCAAATTTTCACAATCAATGGTTTTTAAGTATTAAGGGGTTTTCACAGTGCACTATATTATATATTATTTCTTGGAATTCAACTCCATGAGAGGTGATGGTCATTGAATAATCTCATGGTGATGGTAAGTGACTAATTTCTCGTGATTTATGAATAGTTCACTTACGGCTCATTGCGTCGGGTGATGGTCATTGAATAATCTCACTTCTTCACCCCTGTGAGTATCACCCGATGCAATGAGTGCTAAGTGGACTATTCAAAAATCATGAGAAATTGGTTAGTTACAACTACCTCTCATAGAAATGGTCATACATGAATGACTTACTCAATGCAGTTGCATCCCAAAAAATGATATCTAACCCATGGTTTTGTCAACTATATTCTTATGTAATATGGTCTATTTAAAGGCTTGAAATAATATATTTGGCCAAAATAAAAGCATAAAATAAAAAAATTTAAAATAAAATTGGCAGGTCAAACTATTTAAAATAAAATAAAATAAAATTTATTTAAACCATTGGAAATTGTTGAACTCCAAATTTTTACAATCCATAGTTTTGTCATATATATATATATATATATATTCTAACTAATACATGAAATGATTTTTTTTCAGAGATTTTTTTTTGGTTAATTTTAGCCAAAATGTGATGGAGATTTTAAAAAATTTGAGTTTAAGTAGTTTAATTTATAGAATTTGAGTGCCCTTGGTTTTTTTAAGGTGTTGATTCTATTTATGCATTCAAAAATAATTTTTAAACACATTTTAAACAACAAAAAATTACAATATTTGATGTATTTCAATGGAAATGGTCATTTATATCCATCTTAACTTTGGCCTATCAAACACCTAAGAGGGATCGAATCTCTTGAGGTGTAATCATTTATCTTTCTTTAAGTTTAGTACTCAAAAAGAAATTTCTCTTAATAAATCCAGAGTTAAAATTGTTCTAAACTAATTTATATCTATAATTATTATATTCTAAAATTTAATATTTAAATTTAATTAATAAATATATCAAAACTTAATAGTATAATTTTACTATATATATCCCAATAAAAAATAGAATTTATAAAAAATATAAGCAGTGGGAAAAAAACTATATATATTAAAATTTTACGGAGAATAAATTGTAAATGTAAAAGAAATAAAATCTATTCACTTATAAATTTATACTAGTATATATTTAATTACATCAGATTTTTATATAATCATTAGAAATTAGTTTTGTTCTATAATTATTTTTAAATAAAGATAAAGATAAAAATTAATGTATTTGATTTTTAATTTTAATAATATAAATTAATTAATTGATATGGAATTGAGTTTTAACGATTTAAATATATATATATATATATATATATATATAAACCATTACATAAACCTAAACTTGCAGAAGGTCACCTCATAGGGAAAAAAAGGCGTTTAAAAAAAAAACTAGATTTAGTTTATGGAGTTGTCTATAATGCGATTTTTTGGAGATTTCGGTGATGGAATCCCGTGGAAGAAATTGAGGTTAAATCTTGATTTGTTGCAGTTAAAATGGTTTTTTAACTGCATATTTGGATTCAGCACCCTCGAAAACCCCTGGGACGCTTTCATTGTGCAGAAACTAGCTATCAAACTTGGGATTCCAATAAATTCCTGCGGGATTTCGACTGGAAAAACCCGCCGGAAAAACTTTCAAAAAATCGCTTTATAGACAATTGCTTAATTTATTTTATTTATTAAATAAATATTGGTACCCTGGAGTGGGGATTACACTCAGAAACACGTAAACTCCCAACAATTCATTGACTTTAAGTAATAATTCAGTAACACCGACTCGGTGGAAAGCGACCGCGTTGTTCTTCCACCGACATTGGGCAGAGCGGAAGGGTTCACTTTAGTCAAAGCTATTTCTAATTGATTGATGCACAGCTGTTTAAAAAATGATCATATGTTGTCGCCATCGGTGGTTTCAACTTACGATATTGCTTAATCTTTGCACTTACTTCCATCGAAGTTCAGAGATTGAATAACAGTGAAGCAGAAAGAGTGTTCATGGCGGATAGGCTGAGAATAATACTATTATTTTCTACCCTTTTGCATAGCCTGTTACTTTTTCCGGCGCCCTGCGCTAGCGTTGATGGACGCATAAAGACGTTGGTAATTCTAGTTATGGAGAATCGATCGTTCGACCACATGCTTGGATGGATGAAGCGGCTGAACCCGCACATCGATGGGGTCACAGGCTACGAATGGAACACAATCTCCACGGCGGATCCCAAGTCCCCGCGAGTGTTCTTCGATGACGAAGCAGAGTACGTTGATCCGAACCCTGGCCACTCATTCGAAGCCATCAGGGAACAAGTCTTTGGCGGCGCTAATACCTCCATGGATCCTGCTCCCATGAATGGATTCGCCCAGCAGGCAGCGAGCATAGCCCCCAATATGTCAGACCTAGTGATGAAGGGATTCAGGTATCCGAGAATAATATTTTATGTTAACTCATTCATCATGGAGTATAGCTATTAGTTTGAGTTATTTTTAGAAAGTTAAAATGTATGTGTTAATTAAGATTACCATATTTATTTTTAGTTGTTTTGGGTGCTTGTGAGGCTGAGGCTGAGGCTGTAATTTTAACAGATAGCAAATTTTTGGATTAGATTTGGTAAAAAAAATTAAACAATTTGGTTGCAGAATTGTTTAATTTTTTTTTAAGAATAGAAATGGATTCAGTATTATCAAAACCCTAGGCAGTACTTAAAATTCTGATGTTTGACAATTTTAACATAAAAAATTTAAGTTCATTTTTTTCAAAATCATATTAAATTGGTGTATAAGACCCTTACTTAGTGGAACAAGAGTAATTTTTTTTTAATAATAGAAATAGATTCAGTGCTATCAAAATCCTAGGGAGAATACCCTAAATTCTGAAGCTTGGCAATCTTTTGATAAAATTAAAATATTTAATCTCATTTTTTTCAAAATCATATCAAATTGGTATATGAGACCCCTTAGTTGGTGGAACAAGAGACAGATTTCATTACTCAATTTAACGGAAACATACATACTACTTTACCTCTCAAGTTTTGAACATGTGACCTCTTAAAAAGAAACACATAGCTTCACACCCACTCATGCTACAAAGATACATGTGAATTAAAATTTACATCTCTATTCTTAACGATTTTGATTAATGTAAACAATTGAATGAAAAGATTCACTAATCAGCGGTTCATATATCAATTTCTTCTTTTGTGGTTTCCTTGGGTGTCGATCATTAGGCCGGAGGCGATCCCCGTGTATAGCACTCTTGTACAGGAGTTCGCGGTATTCGATCGCTGGTTCTCATCGTTGCCAGGCCCTACGCAACCCAACAGGTTGTTCGTTTATTCCGGAACCTCCCACGGAGCCACGCACCACGATCCGAAGCAACTGGCGAAAGGGTATCCTCAGAAGACCATCTTCCAGTCCCTGGAAGACTCGGGGTTCTCATTTGGCATCTATTACCACAGCATTCCCACTACACTTTTCTACAGAGACCTTCGTAAGCTCAAGTACATTTCCAGGTTTCATCGGTTTAGTAAAAAATTCAAGCGCCATGCCAGAGCGGGGGGGCTGCCAAATGTTGTGGTCATAGAGCCCCGCTACTTCCATCTCGCGGATTCGCCTGCAAACGATGACCATCCTTCGCATGATGTTTCCAGCGGGCAGAATCTGGTAAAGGAGGTTTACGAGGCGCTGAGAGCAAGCCCCCAGTGGAACGAAACCCTGCTGCTCATTACATACGATGAACACGGCGGTTTCTACGATCATGTGCCCACGCCAGTACGCAATGTCCCCAGCCCCGACGGCATTGTGGGATCCCCTCCCTTTTTTTTCAATTTTGACAGATTAGGCGTACGCGTTCCCACTATAATGGTGTCCCCTTGGATCAACAAAGGAACAGGTCTCTGAAATGAGCCCTTTTCTCTTTTCTTTATAACTTTACTTTTCGGCCACTTTAATAAAAGTAATTCTGACCTGACATATTCCAACAGTGGTGCACCGCCCTAGCGGGCCATCGCCGAGCTCAGAGTTCGAGCATTCATCGATTCCTGCAACTATCAAGAAAATGTTCAATCTCTCTGCCAATTTTCTCACTCACAGAGATGCCTGGGCTGGAACTTTCGAAGGCGTGGTGAGCTTGCGGGATAGTCCACGGACTGATTGCCCAGGTATTTGTTTCCCCAGCTTTTGTTTATTGGTTGTTTGTGATTCGAACCTGGGCTGATTACATAATTTCGTTTGCTCTGTTTATTTGTTAGTTGTGATTCGAACCTGGGCTGATTACATAATTTCGTTTCCCCAGTTTTTGTTTATTTGTTGGTTGTGATTCGAACCTGGGCTGATTACATAATTTCGTTTCCCCAGCTTTTGTTTATTTGTTGGTTGTGATTCTAACCTGGGCTGATTGCATAATTTTGTTTGCCCAGCTTTTGTTTACTTGTTAGTTGTGATTCGAACCTGGGCTGATTGCATATTTTAATTCTGCAGAGGTGTTGCCGGATGTACAGCAGGGAACTGCCAGGAAGTTGACATCGGGTGATGGGGAACTGAGCGAGTTTCAGCAGGAGGTAGTTCAGTTGGCTGCAGTTCTGAACGGAGATCATTCGCTGAACAGTTTTCCAGACGAGGGAATGTTTGGGAGGTCGATGAAGGTGAAGCAAGCAGCGCAGTATGTTGAGAAGGGCATGACACGCTTCACGGAGGCAAGTATAGACGCTTTAAACCTCGGGGCATCAGATTTTGCGATCGTCCAAATGAAACCTTCGCTCACATCTAGAAAAACCAACCCCTGATATGTAGCGCTGCTTTACCTATCATGAACTGGTGTTAATCGCTGAAGCCCTCCTTAGCAAATTTCTGCCCAGGTGTATGGCCCCTGTATTTTTAATATGTTTCTTTAAACGGAGTGTAAATTTCTGCCCAGGTGTTTGGTCTCTGTATTTTTGGGACAAACAAAACATGAAAATTTATGTGGGGTATTTTTTCCCAACCAGTTTGAGTAAAGAGTTGTTTTGCGTTTTTTGGTTGTGTTTATTAAAATTTTTGGTTATTTGAGTGGGTTAAACTTCTTTGAAGATTTTTTCATAAAAAAAATTGATTTTTTGTTTGAACAAAATATAATTTATTATAATTTTTGAATAATTAAATAAAATATATATAAAATTTCAAATCATAATATTTTATAAAAATAGTTTTACATGTATTCGTATTAAATAGTTTCATTTATTATTTTAATGTTAAATAAAATATTATATTTTTTTGATTTAAAATATTTTTTAATATTATGATGGTAATTTATTATTAATTAATTAGTATGGTTGGTATTATTTTTCTTATTAAAAAATTATTATAAACTTTGACAATAGCTATTATTTTGACACGATATAAATAAGCTGACATTTTTTCAGCTTACTTCGTAAAAGCATATTTACTAAAGCAAACCATTTTTAATAGTAGTAATTTTGTAAGAGGAATATAATTTGGTTACATATATTTATAATATAAATAAAAATTTAAATTCAAATAAAATTTAAAAAAATAAGGTTTATGAATGTAAAATAGATGGTGGGAGGGTGTTTTGTTAAGACATTTTGTAGTGAAAATGTTACTGAAAATTTTATGGGCAAAAATCTATTCATATTAAGAGCTGGTATAGGTACAATTCTTAGAGTAATTTTAATGAGGACTCACATTAATTGTGTATTAGGTATCTCAGTCATCTCATATTGAGGTTTCAAGTCTATACCAAGGTCTATCATCAAGATAAAGTTCTGAATTATTTACAATGTTTGATTAATATTGTATTAAGAATACAAAATTTTTTATACATTAATTGTGTATTAGGTGTCTGAGTCATCTTATATCTACATTTGGAGTCTACACCAAGACCTATCATCAAGACAAAGTTCTAAATTATTTACAATGTTTAATTAATATTATATTAAAAATACAAAAAAATTGAATAAGTGAATAATAGAATATATTATTAAAATACTAAATTATATGTTTAAATTATATTACAATTATAAATATGTAGAACATTTATAAATATTAAAAAAATAATGTTTCAAAAGTTATAATTTAATGGTGCAGTTCTTGAACACAATAAATGATATGGAACGTTAGTTAATAATATTACTTTTGAGGATGATAATAATTCATAGTGCAAATGGAATATCAGTTAATAATATTATTGTTAAGTATGAGGAATTTAATATTTCATTATTAAAGTCTTGATGTTGAAATTAGTGTAAAGTGACAACACAAATCAAACATATTTAAATGCATTGTAATTTGTATTATAATTAATATTATAAATATTACAATAAAATAGAATATATCATATTTTTAATTAATATAATTATTTTGTATAATAATTTTAGTTAACATTTAAATAATATATTTTTGCATCATAAATATTTATATAACATATCATTTTTATTTATATAATTTTTATTGAATTGTAAATTGCATAACCCTTTGTAAATTATTTTATATTTGTGAATCAATGCAATTTTATAACATTGCATTAGTGTCTTTGCAATTAAAGTATGAATTGATTAAATTGTGTTAAAAGAATATATATTATGCAACTTTAAAATGTACTTTGTTTTGATATAAATTGTATTAAAAGAATACAGCCAAGCAACATTGTATATTGATATTTGTGGTTGTTAGAAAAAAGTTGATTCCCATTAATAATGCACAAAAAAACTAAGTTTTTTAGTAACACATTAGTAGCATAGGTATAGTATAGGTATGGTACTATGTTATATTGATATTATGAGTATTTTAATAACAATGCCTAAGTGGTATATATGGTTATAGTATTGTATAGAAATAATTTCCTCGATGGGGTCGTATTAAGGTTCTCAAGTGCAACAGGTAATATGATTGACATGCTTGGAACTAGAATGGTGAAGGAGAAGGCAAACAAGAAAATGAGAGCCAAGCTCTCCACTTGTCCAGATCCCATCCAAGCGTGGCATCCTTACCACCGTCAACCTCACGCTCACCTACCCTTAGCATATCGCTTTAAATGTCGGCATTTGGTGGTAGAGGGGTATGAGTATGACATCCTGTTTGTTTACTTCTTCCACCTATTGTAGTTTGTTATGGCTTCACTATCCCAAGGAGGATTGCTTATGGAGCGCAGTGACTCTAAGATAAGAAAGGCACATCGCACCCAAGGGTACATGATTTGGGTTTTTAATGACTTTGTTAACATGTGTGCCATGAAACACAAGTCTTGTCTTTCACTGGTTTTTGCACATTCAGTTTTTCTCTCCCACCTATTCGATCCCCTCATGTTTTCACCCCTTTATAAATATATGAGCCTTGTCTCACGGTGGCAGATTTTAAGCATTGCTTGTTTGAAAGCGGAAGGTTCCCACTATCGTCTTGTTCCTTGATGCCAAGGTGGGAGCTTAAATATTTGAAGGAAGGCTTGTCTATGCATTACCTAACATCACAATTTGTTTCTTGTCTCCAATCTGCTCGTTTATGTGTGTCATCTCTCTTTTGTAGTCTCACTGGTCCCTACAGGTGTCAATGTTCTTTGTGTTGTCTCTTCACAACACAACGACAAGTCCCTCTTTTGAGTTAGTCACTTGTTACCCACTTCGTCACCCCAAATCATTGTCTCTGAGGATATTTCCTTCAGTTGTCTTGTACTGGTTTGTCACGTCTGGTACCCTGGTACATTTTCAATCTGGTTTTGATATACTCACGGGTTGGGTTCTAGTCAAAGCTAACCTAAGTTTTTTATCACAAATTCATTTTTTTCCTCTACAAAATCTACTCCCCTGGGAGGTTGAAGGCGAAATTCATTATGAGTTTCACTATTTTGGGACATACTCTCTTTAGAAGTACAAATTACTCTTCCTTTCTATGGTCGATGATGCCCTCACTCGCGTTAGTCTCGTCGCTTCTGTAACATTGATTATCAATCGTCGTTGTCTCCTGCTCGCCCCTCCCTTATTCGTCCATAATCCTACTCGCTGTTAATACATCGCCCCAGGCAACGTTTACCCAACCATCGTGGTGGCACTTCAGGCACATATTCCTTCATCCATGACATCTCTTTGGTTGGGAATCAATGGCTTATCACTTTGATTCAGTTCCCCTTGAAGTGAGGAATTGGATTATTCACTTAGAGGCAAGGGAGTTTGGGGATCGACTATATTCTTTTGACTCTAAGATCAGCAACAACACCTTCAGGTGGACTCCTGACCCAAGAAAATTCAAAAAGATGAGGCTCTATTTCCTCCACTCAGTGTTTGTGCACCATCAACTAGAAACCTTGCTTCACATGGTCATCCATGATAAACAAGTTGACAATTATCAATTATTTGTAGTTAGGAGGAAATCAAGCAAATTCTTCGGGACATTAGATACAATTTTGATGATGTCATGGCCAAATTAACTTGGTTAGAGTGTTTTGTGGTGTAAGACTCAGATTTTGGATCTAATACGTAACATGAAGCGCTAGCAGTCTATAGAAATAGCTCAAAATTTGCAGTTCCTAATGGAATCAGATTGAGATCAATAAACACAAATTTCTTCTACTCAATTTGTAGAAAGGAAAACATACAATAGAAACACATGCGATCATTCAATTACAATGAACATAATATTTTTACTCGGGAACCCAATTGGGAAAAACCCCTCCTCTATTTTTATTATATCATATGAAAAAAAATGATCTATTACAATGACAACTTCAATCCTTGAAGCTCAACCTGCATTGCAATATTGGTCTCATCCTGAATCTGCTCTCACCAATACTTAACCAAAATAGGCCTCCCGCTTCCTCCTATTTCTTTCCGCAATTCTTGCTCCTAAAGAATAGGAAGAGCCCCTATTTTCTTGTGCAATCCCAATATAATTCCTCACCTACTACATGCAAACTCTGTACACAACAATATACAACAATAAATACAATTATGTCTTTTCCCTCCACTCATCTAGGAAATTCCAATTACATGCATGACTAGGACTATTTTTAGTAAATTTACTAGTTAACTAAGAGATCAGTGGGTTAACAAAAATTACAACTACTCAACTAAACTCATACTGACTCTATTCATGACTAGAGCTCAGCTAACTGAGTTTCACTACTAGATTGCTACATCTTAGTAATCAATTCATGCACAACTCTACATTTTTCCCACAAACTCAAATTGACTAACTTAACTAAGTGACTTGGCCTTGCCACTCCTGTTAACTACAACTCAAGTCATCATGTTGATGTGGAAATTCAAATTTCTCCATTTGATGAAGGCACAAGTCAAGTGAAGCCTTTTCTTGTTACAATTTAACACAGTCATCAACGTTCCAGCAGGGATCTCGCCCCAAGGCAATTCCAATCCACTCTCTCCAATTTTCATATTGAATTAACAATTTCTCATGGTTTCTTTCATCTCCTTTAACAAACATGTTACTACTAGTTTTTATGTGTTCATTTCGTCATCATGGTTTCTTAGTATGTCATTTTCAAACATTGGTTTTTTGTATGGTTTACTCAGAATACACCCATGCAATGTAACTATATATGAGTAGCCATGTCTCCCTAGATTTATCCTTTATAAGTTTTTTGAGCAAGCCTTTGGGAAGTTAATTTTGGTATCTAAGGTCTTTACTAATAAGAATGGTGAATTTTGTCTTCACTATTGGGAATATGGGACCCTGGTAGAAATAAGCTATCAATGTAATAACAACTATCAATAATATAATGATATTTATGAAGCTTACCAAAAAATGGTATAAAAACACTGTTCGGTTTCATATTATGTTTATTATTATTATTAGATATAAGGAAATGTGAAATAATGGAGATAAAATAGCCAGGTCATAACATGGTTAGTTCCTAGTCAGTACCACATGTCATCCTAGGCGTCAACCCTTGTTAAAAATAGAGTTACTAAAATTATTATTTTCTAAAAATAAACGATGATCCCAAATGGTAGGGAAGGTCTAGTAGTGAATGAAAAGTAGCCATATGCCCCCTTAATGGTGTATGAAAGAGGGTCAAATGATGGTCTAAGTGAGGTATTGATGAGGTCCCGATGAACTCCTGAGTGTAATGTACCTCAACACTTATAATCATTTTCATTCTTTTGAGACTATCGAGAAAACTTGCCTAAAGATTTCTTATGCATTTACATTTTTTCTAAGTGACACTAGATTTTTTCAAGTGGTATATTAGGATATTTTCCCAAGTTTGTTAAAGGACAAAGCTATTACAAGGACAAAGAAGGACACCTTGCTCCACTTGGAAGGGAAATCAAGGGACAATATTCTTGCTTTATTCCCTTTAATCATTAAATATTTTTTCCTTTGCATTGGGTTATGATATCCCATGCTTTTCTCTCTTGACTTGGCCAAGCTTTAATATCACCCTGCTAGTATTTGGATAGGATTCCTAGAGAACCATCCCCTCATCCAATCTTGAGAAAGTCTATTAGCCCTAGCCAATGCTTGAGAGAAAATCCTTCATTGTTCCTTCAATATTATCTCAACTTAAACCTTAAATTTCACTTAAAACTTGTGTAGTGACCCTTTAGCCATTTATAGACACTATTATATTATTTTCTTCAACCAAAAATCTTAAAGAATAATCTTCTTTCCCTTTTTCTTCCTTTTATTTACTTCACAATTTAGGGTTTATGTTTGCTTGATTTATTAATCTAAATACTAGACTTAAGTTTCTTAATTGCTACATCTTCTTTAGCTTAAATCTTATCACGCTAATTTCTTTTCCCGAACTTTATCATTTATTATTAATATAATTAAGATTATAAATATTATTTCATTGCTAATCTTAATTACGACCCTAATATTTAGAGACAACTTTGACACTGCTTAATCTATACTTGGGGGCTTAAATTTATGCTTGAAAACATATAAAAGTGAGTCTCGCTCTCACTTAAGATCAATTAATGAGGATTTACGCCCACATTGAAGCATCTCCATGGCTCATATGCTCAAATAAGGTAAAACGATACTAACGATATAAATTTGTATTTGTGGCACCATTCATTCTTTTTCTTGAGGTTAGTGTTTTGGTTCATCTTACATCTGAGTCTTATTTTGGGGTTATATTAAGAGATCTAAGGCATACAAATCTTTCTATTTCTGAACTTGGATAGCATTGTGGATAGAGTTTGTAGCTTGCATGAGGGTGCATTTCATGACTTTACTCCATTTATTTTTTTGAAGTATCTATGGTCATTTACGATGTTGAATACCCCTCAAAACAAACCTAGTTAGTTGTGCCACCGTGACACTCAATTTATTCTTTATTTCAAGGGGGTTAGCATTCGTTTGTTGCAAAGTTTTCCACACTAAAATAATATATTTCGTTATTACATTTATATAAGGGTTTGGTTTAATTATTTTATTTTTAGTGTTTTTAATGGATAATTTCGTTGTTACATTTATACAAGGGTTTGGTTTAATTATTTTATTTTTTAGTGTTTTTAATGAGAATTTAGTGATATAAATTCTGGTAAGAAGATGATATATTGTTATTTAAAATGTGTTTTTAACATATAGATAGATTTAACACTCTAAAAATCTTTTAAAATATTAGAATTATGTAAACTATACAATGCAAATTTATAATTTTAACAACATTTTATTAAATTTTAAATGAAATTAATTGGAAATATGATTGAGAAAAGGCCAAAATATAAAAGAGAGAAACTACAACTTTACATAAGCACTTGAATATTTGAATGTTTTCTCCTATTTAATACTTTTAAAGCACTTAAATATTAGCATTTTTTATAAAGGTTTAAAGAAACTTACAACTTCAGAATGGTAATTTTAATTTTAATGTTTAGTAGATATATATGTAACATTAAGATACATATTTCTCAGTATTTCTCCATGAAATCAATGTCACACTTGATTTTAAAATTTAAAACACTTATTTATTTTAAAAATTTATAGAAACATTTCCTTAAATAACAATGTCGTAAATACACAATCTAAAACCATCTCACTGTTGGTTTACATAGTAATATTTGTGCATAATTGGAATATTACCTTCACCATTTCAAAGTAATATGTTTGTGTTCTTTATTTCTTATCTAAAATAATATATTTGTGTTCTTTATTTTTTATCCAAATAATGGCAATCTAGTTTAAGTTTCAATATTGGTGTAATTTTTCAACACTATTGAATATAAAAAAACATTGTAGTGGTGGAAAACGTAAACAAGAATAAATTGAAAACTAGAAATGAAGGGAACTTCAATGGAGTGATTCAGTTTTCACATTACTCAATAACAGTTAATTAGATTAAGTAGGAGATATGCAATAATAAATTAATGAACTTAACTTAACTAGAACTCAATTAACTGAACCAGAACTGAAACTAACTATGACAACTAGCAGACAACAAGTGGTGGTCGAAATTATTTTCTCTAACACCCCCCCTTAATTACAACCACAAAAAGTTAAACTAAGGCGCCTGCTAGTATGAGTCTCAACTTTGACATCAACCCTTGGGTTGGATTTTTTTCTCTTTTTCTTTTCTTCCAAATCTTATATCCTCTGAATTTCTTTAGCTTTGCCTTTTGTTGTAGGCTTCAAATTTCAGTTTCTTCATTTGTTGGTGCATGTCTTCCATTGTTTTATTATAAGAAATTATTTTAGGTTGTCCATGCATGTCCTCTACTTCTTCAAAAATCGGCTTATATGTGGACTGTTGCTGCATGTCATCTTCTATAGTGTGTTTTTCATCATCAATCTTTTGGTCATCAATTTTCTGCAACATAAGTCCCTAATAAATTTTATCTCTTCAAAACCCTAATACATGAAAAATTCATTAACTTTTTCATTTTCTACATCGTCCATGTGTTCTTCAACATTCATTACTACAACTTCTATGCAAACTTCATTAAAATATCGTGTTTCAAGCCATGCTACAAGGAACTTTAATTCTTTTCTCAAAATTCGTTGCTTCTTCCTGGTTGCTGCTAACATCTGCACACTCAAAATCAATCTTAAGTTTATATAAAAAAACATCTATAGAACCATACTGATCTTGTTCTTTCAGCTTTGAAATGAGAGCTTTCTCCTCTTGCACTTCCTTCTCTGCCTTTATCACTTCCTTCTCTGCTTCTGTCGTTGCATCATAATCTTAATTTTCCACTTCTTTACTAACCTTTGATGTTGCAAACACGTTGTATTCCACTTGGCTTCAAGACAGAAGTGGGCTTCTCTCACAGAATAACAATATATCAATGAGATATTTATGTTGCATCATGTGCAACCACCCATCACTAGCTAATTGTTCTTCATCAAAGTTAACATTAACAATTTCAAATGCTAGATCCACCATGTCATTTACTGCTTCAATGGAAACTTCATTGTCTTCAACAAGATATGTTACTGGATTCACTAAATCATCATCCAGTTGTGGTTGAACACAGTGAGATTCACGAAAATCTATGTACTCTTTCTTTGTTGCTTTTGCAAATTCTCCATAACCATCATCCACTTGTGGTTGAGCATAGTGGGATTCACGAGCATCCATGTCCTCTTTCTCTGCTACTCGTAACACACCATCATCATTGTCATCCATTTTCAAGTGGGATTCACCAAACTCTTCATCTTTTTGTAGATCTGTTGCTATGGATCCACCTTCATTTTCATGTTCAACTTGATTACTCCCACTTACACAAAAAATCCTCTCAAGGATATCCCAAGCCTCCTTTTTTGTCTTTGCATCTACAATGAGTTGAAGAATGTTATCATCTACACATTCCATTATGCATTTTAATTTCAAGGCATTATTTTTCCCTTTGGTCTCCTAGTCATTCAAATAGATCTCAAACAACTCTGGTTCTTGCTTTGAATTTCTCAGCCTCTTGGCTTTTTCCATTTGTTGAGCATTGATTGATGACAACTCAACAAGCAAATTGACCTGCAGACATAACAATTTTTCTACTGCACAAATTCTACAAAACAAACAAGTCTACAAATTCTCTTAACACATTCAAATTATAAACTAAATAAAACAAATTTAGATTACAAACTAAACAACTCCCTGGTCATAACGACAATGGCGCTCCCTGGTCATAACGACAATGGCGCTCCTTTAGAAATCACTACTCTCCCAACAACATGCTCATACACTCTCCAAACAACATGCTCATATAAATTCCACTCAAACACGAACTTTTTATCCATATATAAAAGACTTAAAAAAAATTATTTTAAATAAAATTTCCAATGAAACAACACCCTTTTCTTTTAATAAATAAACTTAAAAGAAACAAATTAAAAAAATCTTACACAATGTGTCCCTTTTCATTACAATCTGAACACCTTCACAAACAGACAAAAACCCTTTTACCCTTTTATATCATTATGAAAAACGACCCCTTTTTTTAATAGGATTTTAAAAAGAAGCAATGGATACACCCTTTTCTTTAAAGTCTTTGACTTTTCATACTAAAATAAAAGAATTTTCAAACGAAACTTTCTTTTTTTAACTTATCGTGCTGTGAAATTATTGGGTTGTGGACCCTCTTTTCTCGATATGAAGGCCTTGGGATTTTCAAGTTTCTATGTCGCTCCAAACGATTCACGGATCGAACCATGTCAGCACCCACCTTAACTTAGATCAACAGGCGGAGCGTGGCAATGGCGAGCACGATTCATACCCTCTTTCGAATAAATTAAAAATTAGAAATGGAGGGGATTTCAATAGAGCCACTTGCTCTTCACATTAGTCAGTAAACATAAGAGACGAGCAGTAATATTTGACTGAACTCAACTAACTGAATTAGAACTAAAACTAACTATAACAAACAACAAATGATAGTTGGAATTCTTTTCTCCATTCAAGATTATTGAAGTTTCACAACTAACTTGTGTCACTATTATATCAAAGTTGACATGTGTTTTTAAAAAAATACATTAAATGAAAAAACATTGTCAACTGTAATAAAACATAAATAATTGTATATATTTGCTTAAGTTTAATTAAAAATATTATAAAATATTTATAATTGTATTCTCATTGTGCTTACTTGGTTCATTGATATTTCACTTTCACTCTTGGAGAAATGATTGTACATGTTTGGGCCCACTGGGTGTAGAATAGACAATGATGGGGTGCATTGTTAAGTCATTCACGAGCATGGACAAAAAATCCATTCAAGTTAAGGGTTGGTCTGGTGGAGGCTGGTGCTATCCGTGTGTGATTTTGATTGCTTAGATGCCCCTAGGTTGGGATTTATCAAGCCACAAGTCTAGCTTGATGTAATCTATGATTAACTCAAACCACTTGAGAAACAAAAAAAAAATATTGTATATATTTAGTTAGTTCTAATTAAAAGTATTATAAAACATTAATAATCACACTGCTCACTTGGTTTATTGATATTTCACTTTCATTCTTCCAGTGCTAAATAAAATATTTTAATGTCTATCTTAAATAATATACTTTTATATAAATTTACAAGATATAGTGATTAAAATTAAAAAAACAAACTTTTATTTCTCTTATAAATATTACAATATAAATTGTTTGAATATATATATATATATATATATATATATATATATATATATATATAATGTGTGTATATATATGTGTTAATGTTTACCTTAGTAAAATATTTCAATGTTCAAAAGAAAAAAGTAATTAAAAGTAAAATAATTTAGCTACTTCTCAATAAAATTTGATCCTTTAACCTCTTGGGTCAATCCATAGTTAAAATAAATCTATCCGTAATTATTAAGTAATCTCTTTTAATTTTTCTTTTAAGGTGATGTTTTATTATCCTCAATGGTTATAATTTTATGATTATTTTCTTATTGTTTCTCATTATCTTTTTACAATTTACTTGATCACTGATATATATTTATTAATATTTTTTTATATAGATATATCTATAAAATATCTATGTAAATTGGATAATTAACATTATGACATTACTCATCTATCACGGATAATTCTTTTCGTCACATGCTTTTTCAATGTGGATGTCTATTCCCATTCCTTTTGAATAATTTTTTAATAATATTTACAATTTTGTTGATTCTTTTTAGTTATATTATGTCACCTTTCTCTGTAATATGTCCTTGGAGGTGACCTTAACGCCATGGTTCATGAATACCACTACCCCATTAATTATAAGTCAAGTATTTGCATGGCACTATTGTCTATTGATCACATGCACATATTGACTATTCATTAACTGTCAATCGACTACATGCATAGATTTATTATTCGTTGAACATTTGTTGACGACCCATTGATTTTATAATCGAGTTGACCATCAATTCACAAAATACTTAGTCAACTATTAACAATACACAAGGTTTGTTATTTGTTAATTTAATAGTTGGGTTTAGGTGGGTTTAATGTATATTAATAAAATATGCAATATTATTGTTCGTCAAATGTATATGATAAATTTTCCCACCTAACATCAATTGCATGATCTAGCACCTGATTATTCTAATATCAACTTTGTTCATTACTTTTGTCACTTTAATAGATTAAATTTGGTCATTAGGTATCTCTGGTACATTCACTATCTTTTTTCATGCATGTCTAATGAAATTAACATGATATGCAACATAAATTATAGTAAAAAAAAGTAATTTAACCATGTATAGCCATATAAATACATGAACATTGTATATACATCAGAGAGCACATCCTTAATTATATATATAAACAAAATATGACACTTATGTTTGTAAATATCCACAAATTGACTAAAGACCTCATATGTACCACCTATCCATATACCCCAATGCTCTAAATCTCTTAGTAGTGGGTCACCTCTAAGCTGGGGTATTCCTCCACATGGGAAAAAACTCACATCAATTCAATTATGGTCACACAATCAGTATAAAACAAGTACTAGGGTAGGTACCAAGTCCAATAGCCTCCCTAATTACAATCTAAATCCTTAGCGTACACATCCCAAGGTAATGCACCCTCTTCTTTGCCTCTGTAGTCCTTCAAGTTGTGCCAGTACCCTTCCAAGGCTTCGAATGTAGGCTATCTAAGAAGTTGCAAAGTATGGTAACTCTAAGAGTTCCAACTACCCTTAGGAGTCTTCCAAGCACCCATCAAGCCTCACACTAGGAAATCCTACCTAGCAAATTCCCCCTTTAGGCTTCAACCTTACCCATAAAAGCGAAGAGAGTTGCCCACAGAATCCCATTGATGAATTCACAATGGTTTACCAAGTCATAGGGTTTAGTGGCTATTCAATCTTACTTAACCTCATGTTTGTGGCATAAAACATCAAGGAACCAAGGTGAATGATGGTATAATGAGGGTTGAATCTTAGAAATGATTATGGAAAATATGATGGGTGAATCATGAGAAATGTGACTTAAGTATGTATGTCATATTTTTTCCAATTATCAACCAAGGAACTAACCCCCACCACTTGGGACCTTATTTAGACCATCCACCAACTTAGTTTTTGGACTTAGGATATATCATCATATTATGAGTTAGGCTTATCATGCCTTTTGACATCAGAATATATTCCATAGAATGACTTTATGAATGTTTTATTATATTTTTAGCTTAGGAACAATGTCTTGGCCTTTCCCCCTCACCTTTCCCTCTTGTGAAGTCTTATCCCTCCATTCCTCAATTCTAACTCAGTTTGCAATAATGATATCTTTTATTAACATGGTTTTGCCTAGATATTGCATTACTAAGCGTGTTGTCCTTTCAATGCATAAGCTCTCCAACCTTAATCACATATGTGCTATGGCCTCAAAACATATAAACATATGAATGCAAGCTCCAAAACATATATATACACATACACATGGGCACACATGTCCATCACAACCAAGCTCACTGACCTAATACAATATGTACAATCCATACAAGGGGTCATCTTGGAGGTGGTACAACTCTTGAAGGCTTGTAGATGAATTGAGAATTTCACTATCAAATAATAAACAAGATAGAGAAGCATCAAGAATTGACAAAATCATCCACAAGGAAAGAACCCTTTACATAACCATATGCTCAAGGAAGATATGTCAATAAGTTTTAATGAGTAAGAGCTCCAAAAATCTGACCATGAGTACAAATGAGGAAGGGGATATCTAGCTATAGAGTGATTCTCACCTTTAAAATAAAATAATATTATCTCAAGCGATTTTTTATATCTAGCCTGAGAAAAGTAAAAATACAATTCTTGTACAACTAATTAGTCTAAGGTAATAATAAAATAAACAAGTCAACCTACATGTATGAAGATGAAGGTGATATAAGCTTAAGAGAGAGAGTGTCCCCTCTAAAGGAGGAAAGCGTGAGTTTCCATGATGCCATGCGAGCCTCCAAATGTCCCAAAAGTGTGTAGATCTAAACCACCTCTGCCAAGTGTGCTAGTCACACCTTTAAACTTCTTCCAAGGTTGATGTATGGGCCTCAAATAAAAATAATGTCCTCAAAATCATTAAATAAAACCCTCCAATGGGGGAGAATCTCCAAATAATTCTCATAAACGCTCAAAATATGTATCCAAGGCATGATCTTATCCATGTCTCAAGTCAATACACATCCATGAAGAATGCAAAACAACCCTCAAGATTTAAAAATGGGTCATAAAGCCCTTAACATCTATAGTGACATCCAAATGAGTGGGTTGGTCCTCAAATCAAGTGTATAATAGTTGATAAGGTGAAAAAATATGAGAGTAATCTAAGATCCTCAACATGGCATGTTATCATACTAGACCCGTGAAAGTGAAAATAGCCCAACTTTTCCTTAAGGATGTGAGGAGAACCTTGATATATGTGAACCCCCTTATGATCTATGAGATTGCTTTAGGAAATGTGAAAATGCCCAAAAGTTTGAATGAAGCAAGTTCCTTTTCCAAACTCTATGGAGCTTCAAAAAAGAGACTATGCATGATCAACAAATTTACCATCAATTATTGCACCGATTTCCATGAAAGAAAATAAATACCTAATTGTCATAGCTAAAAAATACAAGGGCTAGTGAAGAAATTGAATAGGATTACCCCTTATCAAAAGGAGAGGTAACAAAGGCTCCAACTTAGGGGCATTCTCTCTTCACGAGAGTTAAGAATAACCTCAAAATATCATCATGTACATGTGATAATGACCTTCTCGTCAGTAAACAAAACATTAATCACAAAAGCAAACCAATTACTCAATATAGCTTATTCGTGCTACACTACTACTCAAGTAAGATCATAATTTTTCTACCCTATTGTAGCATGTGGATAATCCAACTACTAAGTAAAGTTAGTGATCCAATGTTGTCATTTTAACATCTCAAAAACACAATTCCCCTTTCCTCTATGCTCAATCATCAAGCAAAACATGGACATATCAAAATTTAAGTGGTCATACTCTGGAACCTATAATTGTAGATTTAAAAATGAAATTGGGTTGCTAGAAATGAAATATGTTAGCAATAGGTTGAAACATTCGACAAGCTCTTTATTATGATACAATGCCTTCAAAATGGTAAAAAATCAATGAATATATGTCTAATCTAAGGGGGGAATATCTTTTTACATTGAATCTAATACATAACATATGATATGATAATCATAAGACTAGGTCTCCTGGATATATATATATATATGAGACAAATGATACAATTAGAATGAAAGGTTCTAGCTGACCCGTTATTGTAACAAATAAACTAATAATGAATTTTTATTGGGGCTTTAACATAGCCCCCTATCTTTTAAAAGGTTTTTCCCTCATAGCTTTATAATTGAGGGTATTTCTTCATGAACTACTCAATTTCCCATGTAGGTTATTATAGAGGCATATTCTTACACTGATTAGGTACCCCATAATAATTATATTCTAAAGAGATAGAGAACATTGATTTAACTTTTTTTTGTTCAAGAATCAACTTCCCTTCTTCATCTAATTCTTTAATTTCTATGTACACTACCATATTTTGTAACAAACACTTTTTTAGGTAATATATATAGAAAACCTTAAGAATGTGAGATGAAGAAAAATCTAACTCATACAATAGTTGTCCAATCCCACAAATAATCTTGTAGGGTCCATAAAATTTTGGAGATAATTTCTAATCCTTCTTTTTCTTGATTTTGTATTTCTTATAAGGTCAATGTAGTCTAAAAAATATCAAATCATCTCCTCAAAATGTCTTTCACTTTGATATTGAACTACTTATTGCTTCATCCTATTTTATCCCATTTGAAGGTTTTCCTTAAGAATTGACAAAGTTTATTTATTCTTCTCCATATGCGACTCTCTTTCTTGTACATTGGACTTCTCTTGCAAAACATATGAGATACTAGGAGCTAGATATGCGTAAAGGGTCTATGATAGGGACATTTTAGTAGATGTGTGATAGGTAGTATATAATCATTCCGCCAAAGGAAGCCACTCCATCTATTGATATTTTTTATCCTGAAGAATAACATCATAGATATCCTTCTATACATTTGTTATCTATTATTGTTTAACCATTTATTTGTGAATGATATACTAAATTCATAGCTAATATTGTTCCACTCATCTTCCATAATTCTTTCCAAAACATTTCTATGAATTTTGGGTCTTTTTCACTTAATATTAATTTAGGAAGACCACAAAGTATATGAATTTACTTCATGATCACTTTTTCTACTTGTGATACTGTAACATACTTTGAATTCCACAAAAATGTGCATCTTTTGTGAGTCTACCAATGACCAAAAATATGGCATCCTTACCTTTAGATTTCGGTAACCTTGTAATGAAGACCATTGATATCTCTTGCCATCTTTAATATGCTATGTATAATGGCTAAAGTAACCTTGGAGATTTAAATCTCTCCTTTATTTATTTGGAAAACTTGACATTCTCTTATAAATTTTTGAGTATATTTATTAATTTCATCCCCAAAAGAACCTTTTTTGATCCTTTGATATGTTTTAAGGAATCCTGCATGTCCCACCATCAGAGAGTCATGGTATTCCCTTAATATTTGTTGATGAAATTTTGATTGAGGGAATACAAATATTCTACCCTTGTACCAAAGTACTTCTCCCTTTCATTCCCACTGTTCCATAGAGTTCATCCCTTCCTTTCAAACATTGTATTTTTTTCTTTAGTATTGTTTTCATTTTGTTGTTTATGGTGAGCTTCTTCCAGTTACAATGGAATAGATAATGTAATAGAATATAAATTTGAGGATTCTTCGATTCTAGAAAGAGCATATGCTGCTACATTGTCTTTCTTCTTTTTGTAGATTATTCCAAAATCAAGCCGTTACATTTTTTCTACCAATTTTTGTTGCTCTTCTGAGGACAATATTGATTCAAAAAAGCATTTTAGGCTATCATAGTCCGCCTTTACTTTAAAGTGACTTCCAATGAGATATTTGCTCCATTTTTTAATTGCATGTAAAAATGTTTCCATTTCTTTTCATATGTATATTTCACCAAATCTTCTCCTTTGAATTGTTTTATTTCAAAAGTCAATGGTCTCCCTTCTTGTGTCAATACTACTCCAATTCCTTGTCTTGATGCATCACACTCTATTATGATTTTGTTTTTCGAAATCAGGTGTTTCAAATATTGGTTAGAAGAAACAAACTCCTTTAAGAGACAGAATTACAAATTTTATTCATCATTCCATAACAAGAAATTTCACCAAGAGAGATGTGAGTGGGCCTATAATGCAAGCTCAATTCTTAACATATTTTTGATAATGTCCCATAATTCCCAAAAATACTCTAAGACTCTTTATGTTGTTAGAAATAAGACAATTTGCAATAAGTTGGGTCTTTTGGGTGTCCAACTTTGCTACTTCCTTTGAAATAATATAACCCAAATACTCTACTTCTTGTTTCCTAAAAGCACAGTTGAAACTTTTTTACATACAATTGATTACTCTCAATATTTTGTAAAATTTTATCCACATGTTTAATGTGGTATTCCCATGATTTATTATAGATAATTATATCATGAAATAAAACAAACACAAATTTTCTAAGATGGGATTAAATTTTTTTTTCATAAGGCTTTGAAAAGTAGGATAATTAGTCAACCAAAAAGACATGACCAAGAAAACATATTGTCCTTCATGTGTTTTAAAATTTATTTTGGGAATGTCTACTTTTCTTAATATAATTTGGAAGTATCTTGATTTATGATCAACATTTGTTAAATAAGCCACTCCATGAAGCTCATCTAATAACTCATCAATATTTGTGATAGGGAATTTATCATTAATGGTGATTTTGTTTATCTCTCTATGATAACTACACAAATCATGCATACCTTCATGGATTCACTTGAAAAAAAACATATACAACGAATGACAAGATTTAATACTTAGCTGAAAATGATGCCAAGCTAGCCAATTTACTAATGGTGAACGATTTTCGACCCAACCATAGGTAGAATTTCACCTTGTATTTCTATAATTGGTCACTACCTAGCCAAACCATGATATCAAAAGGGAGAATGTGGGAAAGAAATATAAATTAGGGAAATTGACAAACTCTTCAAGGTTAAATTCATATGGAAGATACTCATTGGCTCTTAGGACCCCCACTATTCTAAGCACCATTTTTGTTGGCTCAACACAACACAAGACCAATATCCCCTTTACCGCTTCACAGTTCCTCAAAAAACCCTCTCTGTAGTGTCTTCCATGTAACTAGTGAGGACCCAAACTTCTTTCCTTGTGCTCTAACAAATAAAATAACTTCTAGTGTAAACTCTGGTGTTTGAATCAAGGAAATTTCAATTATTTCAACTCAAAATTCAAATAAACCATGTTCCAACTCTCTATTCGCTCTTCTCTATCTTGAAGCTTTATTTTCTGACCCATTGATGTGCACATATTCTCTTAATACATAATTTTATCCTCTCCATGCAGGTGTGGGGTTGTTCACAAATTTTCATGTATGTACTTGCCCCATTCCCTATTATTTATGTTGAGATGTGTCTCTCTCAAGAACCACCTATGCTCATTAACTATGGGAAGAGACACTTCAACTAACCAAATTTTAAATTCAATGATGTGATCATGAGGGAAATATGGGTGAAGCATTTTTAAATTCAAATTTCAATAATTTTTTTTTGATAAGGGTAACTTGGAATAAGGTGAATCCACAAAACCCCCTCAATATTCCTTGCTCATGGTATAACGGTCCTTGTAAACACTTATACCGTAGTCAGTTGTTTGGTGTCTTCATTAATTAAAATAAAGTACATAAATAATGTTTTTGATTTTTCTAATTCAACTTAGTACGGTCATGAAATATTCAAGAAAAAATCAAATAATGCTAAACAATTAATTACAATTTAAATAGGGGGTTAAAAAGGGTAGATTACACTAACTTCCGACATTCTACAAAAAAATGAAAATAAAAATATAAGCTAGCTTTATCTTATTTTCCATTTAGGTTTTGCATGTGGAACATTGGATCATTGTATTAATTTCTAAGATCAAATTGGACTTTGGACAAAATGCTTAATAATTGTTAATGTTAAATGGGTAATGGGATCATTTATTACAATTGTTGATATCTTTGTTAAAATTTAACAAGATTAATAAATTAATCGAGAGAGATAAATTTACTAGCAACAAAACACAAATCATAAACACATAATGTTTATCTTAGAAAATCCCAATATAACTAGCCAAACCTAGCTAAATAGGTCAAGTCAACCTTCACCACTCACATCCCTAGAACCTTTATAACAGAGGCTTTACAAGCCTTTTGAAAGCATTATTTAATGCAATCAACGGTAACAAAACCATGGGAAACCAAAACCATGTGCCCAAAACCACCGAGTAACTTTGAATCTTTCACCATGTTAAGTTTACCTAATAATCACCCCTTAAACCTTGAATTAGGGTTTATTGAGCTAACACCACTCACCTTTAAACCCTACCCCCTTCAAAGTTTATATCTAAGGTATCTATTAATTCAACATGATCCCAATCACCTAGATCTAATTCTAGACTTTACTAATAATTTCCCAAAATTTCCCATACCTTACAAAGTCTTTCAAATATATGCCCATTTACATGAAATTAAAATATTTATCTCCATTATAAAAATGATTATTATATTTTTCATTACCACTATCCCAACACTCATCCTTTCATTTTGTCATTAACATGATTTAACCTTCTTCTACTCTATAGTCATCATCAATCCTCATGATAATTTATTCCCATACTTTCCCTTTTAATTTCCCCATTTGGTATACCATTTAGACTCATATGTTGATCCAAAACATCCTTAGAATCAACAACACCTTACAAATAGCTTCTTTGTGAAGCCTCATGAGATGATGTCCCACTTATGACATTAATGCTCTCACTGCATATTTTATGCCATTTTCTTAATTATCTTTATCTTGTCCTGAAACAAAGTGGTTTTTTGGGGATATGAGTTGGTTTCCTAGTTTCACTTGCCAAAGATAACTGATGGTTAATTATGATTTTTGGGTACACAGTCATTCACTATGCATTTTAACACTTCATGCGTTGTTTTGTGTTTTGGGTATCATTTTGAAAAAGTATTGTTGTTTAAGATAAATACTTTTAAAATTTATTTATAATTGGAAATTTGGCAAGTTCTTTAGTCATGCTCAAAATTTGTCCTTTTTTCCTTGAGTGATGGTAATGTCAATCTTGTATGAGTCAAATTATTATTATAGTTTTTATTCTAAATTTAATGACCTTCTCATTTATTTTGATTTTGAGAGGCTACTTCTTTAATTGGGGTTTTTTTGTAATCTAAATAAGGGTAATGTTAAGCTTGTCTTACTCAAATTATCGTTATAGTTTTTATTTCTAAACTTAATGATTCTAATTTATTTTGAATTTTAGGGTCTACTTCTTTAATTGGGGCATTTTTGTAATCTAAATTATGGAGAAATAGTATCTATGTGATACTCAGTTGCTTGGGTTGCTTTCTTGAGAGTTGTCTCTTGGTCCATTGAAGTTAAGAGGGATTTTCCTCCTATATGAGAGTTTGGCAGACAACAATTTTTTAGTCGAGAGGATGATTCTACAATCATGTATGAGGGCGATGTGTAATTCCATCTGAGATCAATTTGGAGTTGACATGTGTCCCTTAAAAAAAATATTTTAAATAAACAAACATTATCGAATATAATTAAAATATAAATGATTGTACATATTTGGTCAATTTTAATTAAAAACATTAATAATAACATTCTCATTGTGCTTACTTAGTTCATTCATGTTTTACTTTCACTCTTTGGGTAATAAATACAATATTTGGATGTCTATGTTAAATAATATAAATTTATATAACTTTAGATAAAATAAAAATAAAAATAAAAAATTATATATATATATATATATATATATATATATATATATATATATATATATAATGAGTGTGTATGTATATGTGTGGTAATGTTTACCTTAGTAAAATATTTCAATACTCAAAAGGAAAAAAGTAATTAAAAGTAAAATAATTTAGTTACTTCTTAATAAGAGGAAAATGTATAACTTCTTCATTTTAAGAGTCTACCTTCTAAATATATGAGTTTTAGAAATCTTCATAATATTAGGATCCTACTTTATAAATACAATTAGTTCCCATTACATATTTCTCTAGAATTTTTACATAATCTAGAAATTATAGAGACTTCATAGACTTGGAAAATTACATTTTGAATACACTTGTGAGATGGTCCTACATCAAACTCCAAAGGTGCAAAAAAATCATGGACTCCTATCTATGTGTCTCCATCCTTGTTGCATTCTACCTGGATCCCTTACTTTATGTTGGTTTAATTGTCCACATGCCTTGCTTACATTGGTCCTTTCTACCAATTGGATTTTATTGTTGAATGCCTTCTTTACCTCATTATACCTCCACCTAGGGATTTTGATCATAATTTTCAATAACTCGTCCAAATCATTATCCAATTATGTTCTTTGTTGGTTTATACTTCTATCCTGTAGTTGTTGCTTCGTTCCTGCATACATACTCATCATGATCGTTGTCATGGCTTCATCATCTACATCCTTTGTAAATTGCTCCATCATGTTATCCTATTCATTTGCTACATCTGCCCTTATGGTATACTTTTCATCAATATTTGGTTTTGTTATCCACTCTTACAAGAACTTTAATTGTGTATCATAATAAATACGGGCACTGCATTTGAGTTTTTTCATTCTGCTTCAACATCCGTGTTCTTTTTATTTGACACAAAGTATATAACTCATTCAATTTTTAATATAAAATAATAATATTAAAAAATTATTCAAAAATGCAATTCAAACAATGTAAAATTACATATGGTCTATATAAAGAAAGAGAGACAGGAAATCTATATTAATCACATATTTAACAAGTACAAAAAAGGATTAAATCAATTGATGTGTAAATTTTTTTTCATGTTTTGCATTCTAAAAAGAGATTTGCATATAATGAGATTTGATCCCTCTCAACACTTGGTAGATTCCATGGTTAAAATGGATCTATACTAATCTCTTTTAATATTTCTTTAAAGTTGATGTTTTCTTTGTCCTATGTCTTTATAATTTTATGATTATTTGCTTATGGTTCTCATCTTTATAATTTGTTATATATTTATTTGTATTTATTTATATCGATATATTTAAATTAGATTATTACCATTATGAAATTAGTTGATGATTTCTACCTCTTTATGATTTGGTATATATTCTTTATATCGATCTATTTATAAAATATCTATTTAAATTAGATTATTATAACCCATTCAATTTTACCTTTGACTGGGTATTAGTTTGTCTTCGACGAAAAATTTCTGTCGCTTATCCATAGTTTAACATTGGGAATTCATCTTTTGTAAACTTTTATTATTATTTAAATTTATTTATCTAAAGTGATTGGTTGAGGTCTTATTATGGGTTGTTTAGTAACTTCCATTTGTATTAGTTACTATTTTTTTGTTTTTGGTTTTATTTTCTTTTTATTTAACGTTTTGATTTTTTTCCTTTTTTCTAATATATCTATTTTCATGAATTATAGTTTTTTCTCCATATTTTCAATTTAAGATGACTTATTATTATATTAAAATATATTTGTAATAAATTTAATTAAAACAATTATATATATTAATAAAAAGTAAAACACACACACACACACATATATATAAAGTGTATATATGTTAATATAAACAATATTAGTTAATCATATTTCTTAATTTATGGTGACGACATTCAACAATACAATGTTTTATTAGTTGTTTTATTTTTGTGATGAAATATGTCTTTATTATTTTTTAGTTTAATTAAGTTATATTTAAGCTAAGTGGCAGGTACTAGCCACTATGTATCCTTTGTTACCATTATGACATTACTAATGTATCACATATACTACTTTTTGTCGCATGCTTTTTCAATATGGATACCTATTACAATTCCCTTTCGATTTTTTTAATAATATTTACAATTTCGTTAATTCTTTTTAGTTATGTTATGTCTCCTTTATTTGTAATATGCCCTTGGAGGTCAACTTAACGCCATGGTTGATGAATACCACTAGAATATCTATTATATGCCAACTATCAACATGGCACTCTTGTATATTGTATATTGATCACATGCACATATTGACTATTCATTAACTATCAATCAACTAAATGCATAGATTTATTATTCGTTGAACACTTGTTGACCACCCATTGATTGTATAATTGAGTTTTCCATCAACTAACTAAATACATAATCAAATATTAACAATACACATGGTTTGCTATTGGCTAATTATATAGTTGGGTTTATTGTCTATTAATGAAATATGCAATATTATTGTTGGTCAAATGTATATGACAATTTTTCCCACCTACCATCAATTGCATGATGTAGCACTTGATTATTCTAATACCAACTTTTTTCATCACTTTTGTCACCTTAATAGATCAAATTTGGTCACATACGTATCTATGGTACATTCACTATCTTTTTTCATGCATGTCTAATGCAATTTACATGATATGCAACAAAAGGTATAGTTAAAAAAAATAATATAACCATGCATATCCATATAAATACATGAACAATGTATATACATCAGAGAGCACATCATTGAATACATATAAACACAATGTGACACTTATGTTTGTACATATTCACACATTTACTAAATACCTCATATGTACTACCTATCCATATACCCCAATGTTCTAAATCTCTTAGTAGTGGATCACCTTTAAGTTGGGGATAAGCCTCCACAAGGGAAAAAACTCACATCAAGCCAACTATGGTCACACAATGAGTACAAAATAAGTACTAGGTATGGTACCAAATCCAGTAGACTCCTTAACTACAATATAAATCCTTAGCATACACATCCCAAGGTAATGCACCCTCTTATTTATCTTTGTAGTCCTTCAAGTTGCACCACTACCCTTCCAAGGCTTCCAATGTAGGCTAGCTAAGAAGTTTCAAAGTACTATATCTCTGAGAGTTCCAACTACCCTTAGAAGTCTTCCAAGCACCCATCAAGCTTCACACTAGGATACCTTGCCTAACAAAATCCCCCTTTAGTCTCCAACCTTACCCATACAAACAAAGAGAATTGGCCACATAATCCCATCGATGAATTCATAATGGTTTACCAGGTCATAGGGTGCAGTGGTTATTCAAGCTTACTTACCCTCATGTTTTTGGAATAAAACATCAAGGAACTAAGGTGGATGATGGTAGAACAAGGTTTGAATCCTAGAAATAATGATGGAAAGAGTGACGGGAAATGGTTCCGCGGGACGAAAGATAGCACGAGTAATAGACTTATACAGACCATCCCTGCTGTGCGTCCCTCCTCTAATTACTCGGTCATGCAATACTCCTTTCATATGGAGAACCAAATTCATTCTGACCCCATAGACGTCGTAGTTCTCAATCATTTCGTGGCACCGGCTGAACCGGGGGGAGTGCCCACTCACATCAAACCCAGTGCCCAAATAGTTTGGCCAATAGTAGGCCAAGAAATATTGAATGGGGATGTAGGTGGAGGTTTTCGAGGGATACAAATAACCTCTGGGTTCTTCCAGATTTGGCGAGCATCTGGAATAACCAATGAATTACAACTTTACTGCACTACAATTGGTGCATTGATCTTTGCAACGTTAATGCTTTTTGCTGGTTGGTTCCATTATCACAAAGCTGCCCCAAAATTGGCTTGGTTCTAGGAAGTAGAATCCATGTTGAACCATCATTTAGCAGGGTTACTAGGATAGGAACTAAACCTCACCACTTGTAACTTGTTTAGACCATCCACCCACTTACTTTTTGGACTTAATATATATCATGATATTATGAATTAGGCTTATCATTCCTTTTGACATCAAATTATATTCCAATTGTCTGCTGAGGTTGATGATGTAAATGCCATTGATTCCAGTGCATCACTCCATATGTCTTGTAATAAAGATTGTTTTGATGAATATCATGAGAACATTGATGGAACATGTGTTTATCTAGGAGATAAAAAATCCCTTAAAGTTCAAGGTCATGGAATAATAGGTGTAAAGTTTCCTAATGGACAAGAGAGATAGATCTATGATGTGATGTATGTTCCTAGTATAAAAAAGAATTCAATTTATGTTTGTACTATTGTTGATCAAGATATAAAGGTGGAATTTTTCAAATCACAATGTGTTGTTAAAGACATCCAAGATCGCTACAAGTTTAATGCCAATGGCACCAAAGTTGGAAGCTTGTATAAGCTAGATCTGACCATGACAAGGCATCAAGCATTGGAATCTACAACAATCTCAACAAAAGAGTTATGGCATCAAAGATACGGGCATTTAAAGCGCAATGATTTAATGCTACTTCAAAGAAAAACAATGTTTGAATGTATTCCTATTATTAAGAATAATCATGTTGAATGTGAAGCATGTGCACTTGGCAAGCAACATAGAGAGGAATTTCCTATACATGAAGGAAAAAGGAAAAGAGAAATACTTGAATTGATTCATATTGATGAATGTGGACCTATATGAGGGAATCCAATTTATGATTGTGGCTGCGGGAGAATTAAAAATGGTGCAGGAGATGCTAGCGAACATGGCGGTTTACGGTTTGGATCAGACCTGCAACGGCAGACTTGCATAGACCAGGGCGACTCTGTCAACATTCTCTAGTAATACGACAAACCACAAGCGACAAGGAACAACACGCAAATCATGAACATCCCTCAGGGGGAGGTCACTGTGCCTCCCCCCAATGATAGTGAAAATACTCAAATGCATGAGGAAGATCTCAGGCAAAACGTCCAGGACGAAACGAGAGCAGGACCTGATATACCGATAGCCAATACGGAGGAAAATGAGGTTCCCAAAGCGACATCGACTACCTGCAAGATGGTTGCAGTTGAAAGACCAAATATTGAGCTCCCAAGTCACTGGATCAATACTCAAATCCAGTACATGAAGGATCACGCCTTGATCGGAAAATTTATAGGCTTCTAGCCTACAGAGAAAGCTTTACATGGATGGATCGCAATGAAGTGGAAGCCGAAAGGGCACATCACCCTGCAATTAGGGCCTAAGGGTTTCTTCATGGCAGTTTTCAAATGTATATGGAGAACCTTACTATTTTAACGCAACTGGTCTGTATCTGAGAGACTAGATCGAAAGATTCAATCCGAACAAAGAAGATCTTAGCTGGGTTCTGGTATGGATCTGCCTCTATTCCCTTCCTTTGGAGTACTAGGATGAAGACTCACTACAAGATATTGGAAATGGTCTAGGGGAATTCATCAAAATTGTGGAGGAGACAAAACTTCGAAGATATACCTCCTATGCCCGAATTTGCATCTATATGCATCTAAGCAAGGCTCTTCCGGATGCGGTAAGTCTATACCATGATGATTTTGAATGGATTCAATTAATAGATTATGAACATGTCCCATTTTGGTGCAGAAAATGTCATGCTCTTGGCCATCTGTTTCGTGACTGTCCTTTAAATCTGAAACCCTCGACCCCCTCCTCTTTAGAAAAACCTGACTCGGATGGATTTACCAAGGTCACCAACTGCAAAAAGAACCACAAAAAACCCATTCCAAACCCTAAGAAACCTGCTGCCAATTCTTCAATGCCTTCCACAAGAAATAGCTTTGAAACCCGGCCCAAACGGAGCTAAATAACTTAGAAATTCCTATTCACTCAGAGGAAATGCCCAAGATGACAACACAATCCATTCCCACTGGCTCAAAGAAGACCCAGAAGTCTAATTAAACCATAGAACTAACCTCTTCCCCTCTCAGTATGATCCCAAAATGGAACACTCAGGGCATGGAGGTCAACAACATGCAGCCAACATCCACGGCTGCAACGGAAAAAACAGAGAAAGGAGTGAAACCCAACACATGGAAGAGGAGCTCGAAAGCATAGATATTGGAGATCTAGACATACTTGGATTAGAACAAGCTTGCAAGACAAAAGATTATGACAAGATCCCAGAAAGACAGCTGGAAAACCTAGAAGTTATCCTTTCCAAAGCACACTAGCAAAGAACCCTTAGCATTTAGCTTGGAAGTCAATGGGATGGAAAAAACATTCCTAAAGACAATAAAAAGAGAGGAAGGAAAACAGATCTCCAACAAACCATCCGCATTGGGGAAATGCTGGTGGAATCAGGAAGATATTCCAGGCTTACAAAGTATTACAACCCCAATAGTACATCATGAAGCTAACTTCATGGAATATTAGAGGGCTCAATAGCCCCGAGAAATACAGATTGATAAAAAACATGATTCAGTAGGAGAAACCCCAAATCTTCTTCATGCAAGAAACCAAATGTAACTCTACAACACTGGACCAAACCCTTGCAAAAGCATGGCCAGGTAGTAAAGCAGTAGCAGTGGATGCCTCAAGAGTTTCAGGAGGCCTCGCAATAATCTGGAATGAACAAGCCATCACACTTACTAATATTCATGCAAGTAAGCACTTCATTGAAGCTACCTTCCATATTACAGGGACAAATGTGAATGGTCACTTAACTAATGTCTACTTCCCCCAGGAGGCAATGCATAAGATAGACATTTTGAACACTCTATCTTTGATCAACTCTGACAGAATTCATCCACTCTGGATCACAGGAGGAGATTTCAATATGATAACAAAGCTGGAAGAAAAGAGAGGAGGCAGGAATAAACTGGATAATGAAAGCATTCATTTAAAAAACTTCATCCAAAACAACTGGCTCATCGATATGCCATTTAACAATGGAATCTATACTTGGAATAACAAACGAGCAGGTTCACAACAGATAGCCTCTCGATTGGATAGATTTTTGCTCTCCGACAATGCAATCCACCTTGGAGGAGACTTCTCAGCTTCAATCTTGCCTCTCACAGGCTCAGATCACTGGCCAATATCGCTTCAATGGAAAAGACCAGGAAACACTACACGTCAGCCTTTCCGCTTTGAAGCTTTCTGGTTGACACATCCAGACTTCAATAACCTGATAAATATGGTTTGGAAAAGCTTCAAACCTTCGGATGGCTAAAAAATGTATCAATTCTAGCAAAAACTCAAAAATCTCAAAAACAACATCAAACAATGGAATCAACTTACCTTTGGCAACATCTTCCAAGCACAAAATTCTCTAGATCAAGAAATGAAAAGATTACAGCAGAGGATCATCATGGAAGGAAGATCAGAGGAACTCTCAGAGCAGGAAAAACACCTGCAGACACAAATATCAGAATGAGCAAAGCAAGAAGAAATACTATGGAAGCAAAAATCAAGAGTTAGATGGCTTAAGGAGGGCGAACGAAGCACAAAGTTTTTCCATCGCACTATTGTTCAGAGGAGAATGAACAATTACATCACTCACATCCAGAATAGGCAAGGAGAACGAGTGGAAAAACATGAGGATATAGAACAAGAACTTCTTACCTACTTGAAGCAGGTTCACCAAGAACCTCAGATAGATAGGAAGCCAGCCATAGAGAAGATAACCAAGAATATCTCTAAAATCATAACAAAGGAACACAATTAGCTCCTCCTTAGGCCAATTTCTTTACAGGAGGTGGAACAAGCAATGCACCAATTGAAAGAAGGAAAAGCGCGTGGCCCCGATGGCTTTACTTCCAACTTCTTCCATAATTATTGGGATATAATTAAAGAGGAGGTTTGGAAGGTCGTTGAGGAATCCATGACTAATTGATGGATGCTTCCCTCCATGAATGAAACCTTCATCGCCCTCATCCCCAAGGAAGCGTAATCTCAGACTCCTGATAAATTCAGGCCTATATCTCTTTGCAATGTCATTTACAAAATAGTTTCCAAAGTTGTTGCCTTGAGACTAAAACCGCTGCTACCATTACTCATATTGTCAGAGCAATCAGGCTATGTGGAAGGCCGGCAAATCACGGATGGTATCATTCTCATTCACAAGATTATTCATTCCTTGACGCCGTCCAAGAAAACAGATATGCTTCTTAAAATATATCTCTCTAAAGCTTTTGATAGTCTAAGTTGGAATTATATTCAAAAGATGCTGACTGCCTTTGGTTTCTCCCCTCCCTGGGTTAGATGGGTCATGAGTCTAATATCTTCCACCTTCTTTTCCATTTTGGTCAATGGTATCCCCTCCACCCCTTTTCATCCCTCCAGAGGAATTCGACAAGGTGATCCCCTATCCCCTTTTCTGTTCGTCATGATGGCGGAAGGGCTTGGAAGAAGCATAAAAAAAGCTCTGCATTCCCAACAATTAAGAGGCCTCTCCTTTCCCAATTCCCATGCTTTTACCCACCAACAATTCATGGATGATAACACGCTGTTTGGCCATCCTTCGGTTCAAGAAGCTCTCAAATTAAAATCCCTTTTGACTGATTTCTCGAATGCCTTTGGAGCGAGCATAAATAAGGCTAAATCCCAATTTTTTTCTTTCATACCCCTGTTGTTACTCAATCTTCAATAGCTCATATCCTTGGATTCCCGATAGCTGCTCTCCCTTCCAAATTCTTGGGAGCACCCATGATTGATACAGCTCTAAAGCACTCATCTTGGCACCTGCTCTTGGAAAAATTGGGAGCTCGCCTCTCATCATGGACTTACAGATCCCTCAATATGGCCAGCCGTTTAGTCTTAATCAAAGTTGTTCTGCAATTTATGTCTCTGTATCTTTTTTCAATTCTGGCAACGCCAAAATGGGTCCTCAAGGAAATCAAACATCTTCAAAGATCCTTTATGTGGGGAAACTCGAGACAAAATCGCAAATGGGCTCTTGTGAAATGGGACACAGTTTGCCTCCCAAAAATCTTAGGAGGTATAAGGCTTCGTGATCCCCAACACAGTAATTTTGTCATGGGAGTGCGCATATGGTGGAAATGGCTCACGGCCCCGCACACTCCCTATGCTATCCTCTGGACAACAAAATATGCCAACAACTGACCTGTAGATGATCTAATCCGACTCACAGAAGTTGGCCCAGGATCCTTAATCTGGAATGCAGCTAAACAACACAAGGATTTAATCCAACAACACAGCTTCTGGGAAGTTAGGGATGGTAATAATGCTAGGTTCTGGGAAGACTCTTGGCAGCAGAGACCCAGGCTAAAGGAACTGATCAAACCTTAAAAAATACCGGATTGGGTAGCTCAAGTGATGGACAAAGTCAATCATTACTAGAGGCCCACTATATCGTAGGGATACAGACAGTGGATAAATGCAGATCACATCATCAGGAAAGACGCGAATCTCGTTCAACAGAATCTAGAGGCAGAACTCTCTAATAGGAAAATTTGCTATTCAGATAAGAAGGATGTTCTCAGATGGGGTTATGAGACAAGAGGAACCTTTACCACACATGAGGCTTACAACATAATCATAAGGAATCACACAGTCAAAGATCCTCTTTGGAACAAAGTTTGGGTCCCCAACATTTGACCAAAAGTGTCTACCTTCTTGTGGTTACTTTGTTAAAATAAAATCCTCACTTGGGACAATCTTCAGAAGAGAAGCTTTCACGAGCCCTCCATATGTCCCAACTTCAAGAAAGAGGAAGAAACTACTATGCACCTCATGCATTCATGCCCATTAGCACACAGACTCTGGGAAAAAGTAAGCTTTAGATGCCAAAAAGATGGATGAATCAAAGAGGATATCCCCACCACTGTACGCAATTGGCCAATGAATCCATATAAGAACAAATTGTTAAACTCTTTATGGAAACTTATCCCAATCCTTCTCATGTGGACAATTTGGAAAGAAAGAAACCGACACATCTTCAAGGACCAATCCTCACCTTCAGAAATCCTCTGGAACATTGTTTGCCAAAACCTTTGGCAAACCTTATTGCTTCAAACTTGGCATGAAGAAGACTTTCCTTCCCTTCCACAGGAACAGAATATATGGGCCAACTGGAAACTACAGTGGAACCAAGAGCTGGCAATCCAAGGTAAACCTTCATCAAAGAGCAAGATACCAGACAAATGGATCCCTCCACCCCAACACATGATACAACTTAACTTTGATGGAGCCTCGAAAGGCAATCCAGGCAAAGCAAGATTTGGAGGAGTATTCAGAGATCATAAAGGCGCACCCCTTCTAACCTTCATAGGCTCAAATGGATGGGATACGAATAACTCGGCTGAATTAGAAGGGTTATGGCAGGGGCTTCTCTTAGCTCAAATTCATGGTTTCTTCCCACTCTTGATTGAAGGTGATTCTCAGATTCTCATCAACTTAGTTAATAAGATTCTGTAGGGGACACCTTCAAACAAAGTGGTCAACAACTGGAGATTGGTGGAAAGACTTGAACTCATTGAAATGTGGCTCTCCACCCACAGAGCAGTCAATTTCAAACACATACGTAGGGATGGCAACATAGTGGTTGATCTTTTAGCTAACATAGGGGTGGATAGTGGAATGGCTCTACACGCAGGCTCGCTCACCACTATTGCCACTACGATCTAGGTAAAGGAAGACAATGATTTGGTAAAGATTGAAATGGTTCAGGGAGAAGAAGCACACCCAGATGCGGGTGACAACCAAGCCATTTATAATGATTAGACTGATGGGTGGCGAGAGGATGGGCCACATGGCCGTCTACATTCCCTCCCATGCCAGCCTGCAACAAATTCATGGCAGCCTGCAAGTTTCATTAAATGGGTACACTGGCCGAGACTTACCCAACATACACATAGCAATGGATTCAACTCACCATAATGCTACTCTTCCCCCCCTGCTCCATTGCATATGTCCACCTCAGGCTGCTGAAGCCTGTTATCGTACTGTTACCGGAAGCCATTGCTGGTTATTAAGCTGTGTAGAGCTGGGTAATGGGCATCACTTTTCCCAAACCAAGCTCTGCAATTCGACATCAGCCCAGCCTTCCCTTGCTTATTCTCTGCTCAATCCTTTAACCAATTCCCCCTCTAATAACCCAGCTTTGCACTCTTCCATGGCACGCATTTGTCATTGAATGCGTAGCAGAAGAGGGGGATGTCGTGGTGGTAGTGTCCACCCTCCTGAAAAGCCTAGCCCTGACTCCACCTCCCCCTCCCCTTCCCCTGACATTTGCAACCCTTATAGCTCCTTTTGTGGCAGGTATTCTGATACCCGCAGTGGCCGTGGATGCGCATAGCTTCAAGGTGCTAGCCGAAGAGACGTTGTTGTCCATACAACTAACTTTCCTCTCCCCCCTCACCCTGCTCCCCACTCAACTCAATTTCGTTTCCATAGCAGCCTGAATAGACCTGTCATTATAGCCACTATCAACATCGTTTTCTTTGAGGAAAACAATCCTCAGGAGGCACCGACAGGAAACACTGGGGCGCAACAACGAGATGCTCACAGGCTCAGGAGTAACCGAGACTCAGGTAAGCAACCAATGGACGAGGAGATGGTCACCCTACATGGTAAGGCTCTGGGTGGTGGTCAACATGCAGGGGAAGGAAAAGCTGGAGACACGCAAACACCTGGTGGTAGAGTGGTTGACACGTCAAGGCCGCATGCAGCTGCTAGCAGCTCAGGTGGCGCTCAATCGGCTCGTGGGCCTCAAACCGGCGTGTCAGAGGAGGAAGATGAATGGTATCAGTATGCATGCCTCATCAAAGAGGAGCCTGCCCCAGAAGAACTTAAGTGATTACACGTGGCAGCCACATGGCACCCTTATGCAAGCTGGGGGTCTCTTCTGCTGATTGGTTACTTTCTAAAATGACTATTCTGATTAAACTCTCCTAGGTTTTTTGACATGTTTTGATATTTTTGGTTCAAGACCGATAACCCATATGTGGGTTCCTTTTGTCTTCCTGGACTGGTTTCCCCATCGATGGGGCAGTCAAGCTATTTTTGATAGATTATGTTCAGTACTGCAAAGGCTTGTGCCTCATTGTAATCATATTTTGTTTCATATCAATAGAATAGATTTACTTAGAAAAAAAAAGATGAATGTGGACCTATGCAAACTAGATCTCTTGGTAGAGCATTGTATTTTCTTATTTTTGTTGATGATACTTCTAGATATACTCGGGTATATTTCATAAGAAAGAAGAGATGTTTTTGAGTACTTCAAGGAATTCAAAAACATGGTGGAAAAAAGAATGGAAAATACATCAAAATTCTCAGAACTAATCAAGGGGGAAATACAAATCAAGACCATTTAATCAATATTGTAAAAGTCATGGGATTCTATAAAAAATTATAGTTCTTCATACACCTCAGCAAAATGGAGTCGTTGAGATGAAAAATATAACACTATTGGAATGTACATGAAGAATACTTCAAGGTAAAACTATCTCTAATGGTTTTTGGGTTGAAGCTAATAATACTGTTATTTATTTGAAAAATAGGAGTCCAACCAAAATTTTAGATCTAAAAACACCTTTTGAATAATTTTATGGATATAAACCAAAAGTGAATCATTTAAGAGTTTTTGTATGCAAGGAATTTTCTCATATTCCAAAAGATGAAAGAAGAAAAATTGATGCAAAATCAATTAAGTGCACATTCATTGGTTATTGTGATGATAAAAAAACATATAAGCTGTTTGATCCAAGTTCACATAAATTACTTGCAAGTAGGGATGCGATGTCTTATCACTTAGAACTAAAATTGATATATGTACCTTTTCATCCTAGCCCGATGACAAAGGTCAGTGCTAGTTTATTTTTGTTTTAATTTTCTTCCCTTAGAATCTGAAGTTTTGAAGAGTTTTTGAGTCAAGTTATTCTCAGCTCCCATTGGTTCCCATCCATCTACCATTGTTTTATAGCCACCTGTTATCTTATGACAGTCACCATGCCTTTTTGTAGTTTCGCAGCGCAATTTTGATTAGGCAGTTTCGCAGCGCATCATTCAAATTTAAAACTGACAGCGCTGCGAAATCATGGATTCGTACATTTCGCAGCGAATCTTTCCCGAAATTTCAAATCTGTTAGGTGATTCATAGGCCGTGTCAACTCATGTTAGCTCACGTATCCCTCTTATCACATTTCACCAATCATTGCCACTATCACCACCACTAGATCTGTTGATACCCACGAATCATCATTTCCAAGAAAGACCACCGTGCATAAATCTTAATGATGGTCGTAATTCTTGCATGAAATGACAAATCTGCAAGATTACAACTTGAAAGATTTTAAACGGCAAAACTTAAAATTCAACTGCAAAGATAATCAAGCGAGGTTGATAATCAAGCGAGGCCGAATTCAAATAGAAGCTGAATCACAATTCCAACCGGAGCTGGTAGTCATTGTTTGCGAAGATTTGGAAGAATCAATGGAGAAAAAGGAGCACAGATCCGACAAAAGTCTAAGGATTGAGCCTAAAGGCTTAGATATAACGCTGAGAAATAAAGAGGTGGAGAAAGCGTTTAAAAGGGCCGGGTGCTGGAATTTTTGCAAAAAGTTACAAGGAGGACACGCACAGGTAACTAAAGAATTTTCACTTAACTTCACAGGCTTGAATTCAAAAGTAGCCATGATAGAATTGCAGGTTTCGCCAGAGGTGATATCTACTATGACAGAGATCCCACGAGGACAAGAGCAATGGTTTAAAATTTCAAGTTTGACATGAATCCTTGCAAGGAGTTTTTGAAGGATGAATTTGTAAATGAAGATTTAAGTAAGGCAGTGCCCATGAGTTATGTCAAAGAATATTATGCTCATTTACTCACCTGCATACAGAAATATCTGACTTGTGAAGGAAGGTATAACAAGGTTTACTCTTACCATTTTAAACTCCTTTTGCATTTCACCTGGAATGTCTCCATAGACTTACCTTTTTATCTTTTCCGTAGTTTGAGTAAGATGTGTGATAAGGTACAGCTGAGGAAAGAGGATTGTGAAACCTCTTTGTTTCATCATGGTTTGATCAAACTACTGGTTTTAGATGGGCTCCAAAAGATAGACAGAGATTGGAATTCATTCATTTTTATGGCTGGCTTCAAAAGCCAGACTGGTCTCACTCCTTTACCTGCTAGAGATTTTACAATAGCTGAGCTCCAAATAGAAGCAAGAGCTAAAAGAGTTCCACATTCGCAAGTAAGAAAACAAGCGAAGCCACTCATCATCCAAGATCAACCTCAGCAATCAACTAAGGAAAAATCTCATGGTAAAAAGACTGTACCTGCAACAAGCACATCTGAAGTAGTCTCAAGGATAAGAACAAGAAGCCAGATGAATAAGGAAAAAGGTAAAGCTATAGCAGTCGAAGACAGTCCAGTGTCCAAGGGAAGTTTAAATGCCTTATTACAGGCTATTGAATTTGAGCAGTCTCTACCAGTCAAAATTGACTTGATACAATCAGAACAAGAAAGCACCAAGAAAGCCTAGGCCTCAAAAAGGCTTAAATTTGATGAGCCAGCTGAAGAGTTTCTTTTTAAACCTAGAAGACCTATGACAAGGAGATTCCAGCAAGTACAGGAAGCACTGTCAAGAACAGAGGAAACAGGGGAAGGGACACAACGTTGGCAAAAGAAAAACACAGGCAAAACAGTCATCACATCTAAAGAAGATAATATAGCAGATCTGAAGAGCCAAATAGAATCAGCCAAGCATGAGATTGCCAAATTGAAGAAAGCTGCTAGAAGACATGCAGTCATACAAGCAAACTATTATAAAACTCTATGGGAAGGAAATGCAGCTGTAGAAGCCCAGGTGAATTCAGTGGTTGATGGCCATTCACAATTTCACACCTGGACAATACCAGCAATCAAAGAAGCCAAGTACATCAGAAGGATCAATATGCAACTGAGAGCTGGGAATAAGGTTATGAAGAAACAAATTGAAGATCTGAAGGCACAACTAAGCCAGCTTAAAGGACCTGCTAAATGAGTTTTCATTTCAAGTAAGATTCTGTTTCAAAATTTTGATAAGTTTGCTTGATCTTATCTTTCTGAAGAAATCTAAATCCCTATTCGGCCGTTGGAAAGTCTAAAGAAGTTTTTGGCAATCAAGCACTCGGTTAATAAAGGTCTCAGGTTAAAAACAAGTTGTTTTAAATAACTCAGCAGTTTCGTAGCGCGCTACGAAACTGCTGAAAGTGATGATTTCAACATAAATCAAGCAGTTTTGAATTTGAAGCGGGAAAATTTTGAAGGACAGTTGTATACAACGAGAACACTTGAAGTTACAACAGCCAATCAGACTAGCACAAGTGGAAATAAATAGTTTGAATCAAAAAGTAGCATTTTGTCATATCATAAGGAAATTGAAGCATGTATGAGACAGCTTGAATACGTTTTCCTTTTTGTTTTCGAAACAGTGGATGACACATCATCAAATCAGGTTTCATAACAGCGGACAGCACATCAAAACGTGGCCACCGTCATATTTTGAGGGACAACAAATAAAAAACCGACTTATAAAGATTCGAAGATCATAAAGCCGAGAAGCAAGGATAGTCTCCTAATTTTTCTGGACAGTGAAGAAGATACAGTATCCAAGGTTAACATGGAGCATTAAACACTCATCTCAGCCAAACTGAAAGAGAACCAGATGTCATAGAAAGGAATCATCTTAATTAAAGCCATCATGCATGTAATATGGAGTTAGAGTCATAGTTGATTTAGATCTCTAAAATACTCCAGTCAACACTTTGTTGTATTTATTAAGTAGTTAGAGTTTAAGAGTTGTCAGTAATAGAAGTAGTTTTCGAATTCCCCTCATGCTTGAGGAGGAATCTCGATCAGTTAGAATAAGATTTCTATATATAGCTGAAACAGCAATGTAATCAGGGTTGGAAATTTTATGCAAAAGCTTTTATTTGGCCTATGTAAGACTCATTTTCAGTAATACATGCTTGACTTTACTTCTCAGGATTCATGAAGGATTTTTTATGTTCAGAATATGTGAAGTTGTCCTTTTCTTAATTCTTATAGTGGTATGGATGTATAATCACTCAGAATTCACTGAATGTGCTCTGACTTCCTGTATACATTTATAAACTGTGTGGTCCCATATGAGTTTATGTTCTGAATGTTTAAATGCTGAATGCCCTGACTTCCATGTAAGGTTGAGTTCATTGTTATATTGAGGTGTTTTTGACTCCATAAGCCCAATGGATAGTTGTTTAATGTGTTTCCACCATTCATATTTTTCACAGTTGTTCTATAAGAGTTAGCCATCTTATCTTTAATCAAAATCATTAATCCATCAAAAGAGAGCCCTCTCAGGTTGAGGAGGCTAAGCCTCAGCCTAAAGTAGGTTTGAAATAGTTACTTAGAGTCAACCTAACCAGTAGCCTATCAGGGCCTGATTTTGAGATAACATTTTGGTGCGTCTGCCAGGAGACTGAAGTCTATTCATTCCCGAAATTAAGAAGCTGAACTTCTGAAGGTAGCAGGAGCTCAGACATCTTTTCGAGGCTGCAAATCTACCTTGGCGACTCCACACATCAAATAACAAATTGGAAGGTGACTCCACTGCTAGAAGATCAGTAGCTTGATGAATTTACAAGATGAGTTCCACTGCAAGAAGGAATGCCAGGTATGCTCCTATGAATCGATCTCATATCCCTAGTTTTCCAAATCCTATGCCAAAGGTTGATTGGTTAGAGGATCTTCCAATATTCAAAGATGAAAAGAAAGACGATGCTGCTCTTCATTTGGTTAGGTTTCATATGCATGTGCGCAGTCTTAAGGTTCATTTCCCTGAAGATTCCCTCATGAAGATGTTTATGACCACTTTAGAAGGAAAAGCATGGTCTTGGTATAAAAGTTTGGAAAATGGTTCAATATATTCGCTTGCCAGTTTTCATGATGAATTCTATGAGATGTATAAAGAATGTTATCCTTCCTTATTGCTGCTTAAAGATTGTTGTAGGCATTCTTTAAGTCTTATTCAGTACTTGGAGGATTGTTATGATGATGATGAATTTATGGATGAAGAAATTTTAGAGGCTCTTCATAACAATGCATTTCAACACCAAGAAGAAAGTATAACATCCCATGAAATGCAACATGAATATCAGCAGGGGTTTACTTATGAAAACCATGTTCAATCCCCTGATATGAATGAGAAGATGCAGCAAACTTGCCAGTCTTTTGGTCATAAAGAGTATGAAATTGATTGCAAACACCAAGAAGAAGTACTGGAAGATAGCTTTTACGACCCTCAGGCAGAGGAAAAGATTGGTTTTCTATGTCAAACTTCTCAGTAGCTTACATCAATAAATGATCATAAGAAAGAGAAAAATTATATTGTTTATGAGAATCATTCAGAACAGCAGTTGGATAACATATCAAAGGAATTTTGTGTGGTTGAGAATCAGTTGTCTGAAGATGTAGAGTGTTATGATGATCATCAAAATAACCATGTCCTTTTTGACCCTGTAAGTGATTACATGGCAAAGCTTTGCACATCAGTATTTCATTTTCATTTGCATTATGAAGATCAGGTACATTATAAGTTGATTTGGTCATTTCACTATCATGGTTATTTTGAGGTCAGATACAGTCAAGAGCCTCCAATATCAGAAAAGACAATTGATTGGCTTTATTGGAAATATCATGTTGCTTGACCTACAAGTGGAAATTGATAGGGTAGGTAGGTAGGAAATTGCAAATAAGCTCAAGGTGGATTGAGCCTTTCTCAGTAGATATAGATTTCTTTCTCCTACAATGATCATCAAGCTTAAGCCCGAGGTGAAGGCCCAAGACGCTGGAAAGGGATGTTTGTCAAGCAAATTTCCGTTTGTAATAAAAAAGATAAAGCACTGGACATACGAGTTCTTAGTGTACTACAGGAGCACACTATCCCAAGTGGAGCCACTGTTATCACTTAGAACTAAAATTGATATATGTACCTTTTCATCCTAGCCCGATGACAAAGGTCAGTGATAGTTTATTTTTGTTTTAATTTTCTTCCCTTAGAATCTGAAGTTTTGAAGAGTTTTTGAGTCAAGTTATTCTCAGCTCCCATTGGTTCCCCTCCATCTACCATTGTTTTATAGCCACCTGTTATCTTATGACAGTCACCGTGCCTTTTTGTAGTTTCGCAGCGCAATTTTGATTAGGCAGTTTCGCAGCGCATCATTCAAATTTAAAACTGACAGCGCAGCAAAATCATGGATTCGTACATTTCGCAGTGAATCTTTCTCGAAATGTCAAATCCATTAGGTGATTCATAGGCCGTGTCTGCTCATGTCAGCTCACGTATCCCTCTTATCACATTTCACCACTCATTGCCACTATCACCACCACTAGATCTATTGATACCCACGAATCATCATTTCCAAGAAATACCACCGTGCATAAATCTTAATGATGGTCGTAATTCTTGCATGAAATGACAAATCTGCAAGATTACAACTTGAAAGATTTTAAACGGAAAAACTTAAAATTCAACTGCAAAGATAATCAAGCGAGGCTGAATTCAAATAGAAGCTGAATCACAATTCCAACTGGAGCTGGTAGTCATTGTTTGCGAAGATTTGGAAGAATCAATGGAGAAAAAGAAGCACAGATCCGACGAATGTCTAAGGACTGAGCCTGAAGGCTTAGATATAACGCTGAGAAATAAAGAGGTGGAGTAAGCGTTTAAAAGGGCCGGGTGCTGGAATTTTTGCAAAAAGTTACAAGGAGGACATGCACAGGTAACTAAAGAATTTGCACTTAACTTCAAAGGCTTGAATTCAAAAGTAGCCATGATAGAATTGCAGGTTTCGCCAGAGGTGATATCTACTGTGACAGAGATCCCACGAGGACAAGAGCAATGGTTTAAAAATTTCAAGTTTGACATGAATCCTTGCAAGGAGTTTTTGAAGGATGAATTTGTAAATGAAGATTTAAGTAAGGCAGTGCCCAGGAGTTATGTCAAAGAATATTATGCTCATTTACTCACCTGCATACAGAAATATCTGACTTGTGAAGGAAGGTATAACAAGGTTTACTCTTACCATTTTAAACTCCTTTTGCATTTCACCGGGAAGGTCTCCATAGACTTACCTTTTTATCTTTTCCGTAGTTTGAGTAAGATGTGTGATAAGGTACAGCTGAGGAAAGAGGATTGTGAAACCTCTTTGTTTCATCATGGTTTGATCAAACTACTGGTTTTAGATGGGCTCCAAAAGATAGACAGAGGTTGGAATTCATTCATTTTTATGGCTGGCTTCAAAAGCCAGACTGGCCTCACTCCTTTACCTGCTAGAGATTTTACAATAGCTGAGCTCCAAACAGAAGCAAGAGCTAAAAGAGTTCCACATTCACAAGTAAGAAAACAAGCGAAGCCACTCATCATCCAAGATCAACCTCAGCAATCAACTAAGGAAAAAGCTCATGGTAAAAAGACTGTACCTGAAACAAGCACATCTGAAGTAGTCTCAAGGATAAGAACAAGAAGCCAGATGAATAAGGAAAAAGGTAAAGCTATAGCAGTCGAAGACAGTCCAGTGTCCAAGGGAAGTTTAAATGCCTTATTACAGGCTATTGAATTTGAGCAGTCTCTACCAGTTAAAATTGACTTGATACAGTCAGAACAAGAAAGCACCAAGAAAGCCAAGGCCTCAAAAAGGCTTAAATTTGATGAGCCAGCTGAAGAGTTTGTTTTTAAACCTAGAAGACCTATGACAAGGAGATTTCAGCAAGTACAGGAAGCACTGTCAAGAACAGAGGAAACAGGGGAAGGGACACAACGTTGGCAAAAGAAAAACACAGGCAAAACAGTAATCACATCTAAAGAAGATAATATAGCAAACCTGAAGAGCCAATTAGAATCAGCGAAGCATGAGATTGCCAAATTGAAGAAAGCTGCTAGAAGACATGCAGTCATACAAGCAAACTATTATAAAACTCTATGGGAAGGGAATGCAGCTGTAGAAGCCCAGGTGAATTCAGATTCACAATTTCACACCTGGACAGTACCAGCAATCAAAGAAGCCAAGTACATCAGAAGGATCAATATGCAACTGAGAGCCGGGAATAAGGTTATGAAGAAACAAATTAAAGATCTGAAGGCACAGCTAAGCCAGCTTAAAGGACCTGCTAAATGAGTTTTCATTTCAAGTAAGATTCTGTTTCAAAATTTTGATAAGTTTGCTTGATCTTATCTTTCTGAAGAAATCTAAATCCCTATTCGGCCTTTGGAAAGTCTAAAGAAGTTTTTGGCAATCAAGCACTTGGTTAATAAAGGTCTCAGGTTAAAAACAAGTTGTTTTAAATAACTCAACAGTTTCGTAGCGCTCTACGAAACTGCTGAAAGTGATGATTTCAACATAAATCAAGCAGTTTTGAAGTTGAAGCGGGAAAATTTTGAAGGACAGTTGTATACAACGAGAACACCTGAAGTTACAACAGCCAATCAGACTAGCACAAGTGGAAATAAATAGTTTGAATCAAAAAGTAGCATTTTATCATATCATAAGGAAATTGAAGCATGTATCAGACAGCTTGAATACGTTTTCCTTTTTGTTTTTGAAACAGTGGATGACACATCATCAAATCAGGTTTCATAATAGCGGACATCACATCAAAATGTGGCCACCGTCATATTTTGAGGGACAACAATTAAAAAACCGACTTATAAAGATTCGAAGATCATAAAGCCGAGAAGCAAGGATAGTCTCCTAATTTTTCTGGACAGTGAAGAAGATACAGTATCCAAGGTTAACATGGAGCATTAAACACTCATCTCAGCCAAACTGAAAGAGAACCAGATGTCATAGAAAGGAATCATCTTAATTAAAGCCATCATGCATGTAATATGGAGTTAGAGTCATAGTTGATTTAGATCTCTAAAATACTCCAGTCAACACTTTGTTGTATTTATTAAGTAGATAGAGTTTAAGAGTTGTCGGTAATTGAAGTAGTTTTCGAATTCCCCTCATGCTTGAGGAGGAATCTCGATTAGTTAGAATAAGAGCTCTATATATAGCTGAAACAGCAATGTAATCAGGGTTGGAAATTTTATGAAAAAGCTTGTATTTGGCCTATGTAAGACTCATTTTCAGTAATACATGCTTGACTTTACTTCTCAGGATTCATGAAGGATTTTTTATGTTCAGAATATGTGATGTTGTCCTTTTCTTAATTCTTACAGTGGTATGGATGTATAATCACTCAGAAGTCACTGAATGTGCTCTGACTTCCTGTATACATTTATAAACTGTGTGGTCCCATATGAGTTTATGTTCTGAATGTTTAAATGCTGAATGCCCTGACTTCCATGTAAGGTTGAGTTCATTGTTATATTGAGGTGTTGTTGACTCCATAAGCCCAATGGATAGTTGTTTAATGTGTTTCCACCATTTATATTTTTCACAGTTGCTCTATAAGAGTTAGCCATCTTATCTTTAATCAAAATCATTAATCCATCAAGAGAGAGCCTCTCAGGTTGAGGAGGCAAAGCCTCAGCCTAAAGTAGGTTTGAAATAGTTACTTAGAGTCAACCTGACCAGCAGCCTATCAGGGCCTGATTTTGAGATAACACGATGTTTCATGAGGATGCAGATGAGGGAAATAATATTAGTACATGGCAAACTGATGCTCATTTCAAAATATAAGCAAATGTTGAACAAGAATAGGAATAGGTACAACAAAAAGTACAATAATAGGTATAGGTTCAAGAGCAGGAAGCATCTTGCCGTCATGACACTCCAAGAAGAGGTGAAGAGACTCCACAAAGCAAAAAGAAGGATGAAAGTAGAAAAAATCCAAGGAGGACATCACGTCAAATTCAACCACCTATAAGGTATAAATATTATGCATTGATGTCTCATGTAATGAATGTTGTAGAACCATCAAGTTATGAAGAAGCTAAAGAATATAAATAATGGAGAGATGTAATGGATGAAGAATATAACTCTATAATGAATAATTACACATTGGAATTAATAGAAATGCCCAGAGATAAAGTTACCATAGGATGCAAATGGTTATACAAACCTAGGTTTAATGATGATGCTAGCATTTATAAGTATAAATCTATATTGGTTGCAAAAGGATATTCACAAAAATAAGGCATTGATTATGAAGATATTTTTTCACCTGTAGCTAAACTAAATACAATTAGAATCATGATTAATTAGCTACAAAACAAAATTGGAAAATTCATGAGTTAGATGCCAAATCTTCTTTCTTGAATGGTGAATTAAAAGAAGAATTTTATTTGGTTCAGATTGGATGGTTTGTAAAAAATGGACATGATAATCTTGTTTGTAGGTTAAGAAAGCTTTTTATGGTTTGAAATGAGCACCAAGATCTCGGTATGTGAAAATTGATTCATTCTTTTATGAAAAAGGTTTTGTGAGAAGCAAAAGTGATCCTAACTTGTACATTAAGAAATATGAAGATGGGAATATTGCATTGATATATTTATATGTTGATGATCTTATCATATTAGGCAGTGTGTTCAAGTTGATTGAAGAAATTAAAATTCAGTTGTCACAAGTATTTGAAATTAAGGATCTTGGTGAATTACATTATTGTTTGGGACTTGAAATTTGGAGGGAATATGGTAAGCCAATCATCACAGAAAGAAAATATGTAAGGAAAATCCTTGAAAGTTTCCATATGTTTGAATGTAAGCCAATGTCTATTCCTTTGGAACAAAATGCTAAGTTGTACAATGATGATGGATCTAAAGAGGTGAATGGAACCTTGTATCATCAATTGGTGGGAAGTTTGAACTACCTCACCACTGTTAAGAAAGATATAACATATTATGTTAGCATCCTTTGTCAATTTATGGCTAAGCCTTGTGAAATCCATTGGAAAGAAAAAAAGAAATTCCTTTGATATTTGAAGGGAACACTTTATTTTGGTATTATGTATACTAATAAATCTGATGTCGAGTTGGCATGCTTTTTTGATTCAAATTGTGCTGAAAATCCTGATGACAGTAAACCAACCTCTAGATATCCATTCAATATAGGATCGGGGATCGTGTCATGGAGCAGCAAGAAAAAACCAACCATTTATTTGTCATACACACAATATGAATCAAAAACATTTTCCAATGCAACTTGTGAAGTTATTTGGATAAGGAGGGTTCTTGAAGATGTTGGAGAAAAGCAAAGAGGACCAACAAGCATAAAATGTGACAAAGAAAGTTCTATTAAGATGAAAAATACTCCAATTTATCGTGCCAGAACTAAACATATTGAAGTTGTTAGTATGGAAATTCTTAGCAAGTGTATCAAAAATACTTCACTTAAGTCACTGGTGACAAGTGACCCTAACAACAATATGTGGTTTTTTACGCTTCAGATATGCAATAATAAAATGAGAAAAGCCTGCAGCAAAAAGATTGTATGCGATCCAAAACACAAAACACCAAGAAATATTCAATCTAATAACCCAATAGAATAATACTTGCATATGAATAATCTTTTATTAAAACATCTGGTGAAGGAGATCTCCAACAAGTGTTTGTAAATCCCCCTCTGTGGGATGGGTCCTTTGATGTCCTTGTACTTCAGTGATCTATTTTCTCTCTCGATGTGTGAAAATCCCAAAACAAAGAATGGAACTCAAGTGGGAGGTCAGATGTGAGAAGACGATAATGGTGACAATGATAATGATCACGGTGAAGAATGAATGGAAAACCCTCTTATTTATAACAAAGTATTGGTTTGATCTCGACAATGGAAAATAATAAATTAATATTAACCAAACCAAGATCTATCTGTTAGAAATACTTTATTATATCTTTGGAGAGGAAAAATATATTCAAAATGGTCAAATAACTTTATTTACAAATAATTAACCAATAAAGCAATTTATTAATTATTTCGTGAGGATTAAGAAATGTGTGAAATTGAAATAATTATTAAATAGTGATTTAACAATTATTCAAAAATAGAATTAAGGAATAATAAATAAATAGTGATTTATTTAATTATTCCTAGGTGATTTAGTCAAATGTGACCAGGAATAATTATCAAATAATGATTTAATAATAATTCCTAGAGAAAATTAAATAAATAATGAGTTATTCAATTATTCTCATGTTTTTTTTTTAATTTTAATCAGAATTAATTTAATAAAAATGGTTTACTAAATTATTTCCCATGGTGAAAGTTGTTTTACTATGGTTAAATTAATCCTACATGGAGTATTTTGATTCACCTAGTTAGAACTGGCTAGGTGATCATTTTTTACATGAAAACAAATTGTCCCCCAACGTATGAGTGTTAGGTGAAAAGCGTTTATCCGAAATATGTTGTAGGTTACACTTCCACGAGACACCAAAGGGGAATCAGAGAGAGAGAGAGAGAGAGAGAGAGAGAGAGAGAGAATTGAAGAAATGCAAGGATGAAGGAATGGAGGGGGCGAGACCTACTAAACTGATATAAGTCTCCTTTTATTTTGGATTACATGATCCCAAATGAGCTGGGGGAGGCATACACATACTCGTCAAGATAATTGAGTACAAATAATAATGTTGCACCCAACAATGTGGGTATGAAAAACAAAATACATGATACATGATATCATGGCATCAATGGGCCAAAAAATAATACAATGAATCCCACATACATAATGTGCCTAGAAAGACATAGACCATGACTGAATATAATAACATCTAAGTACATGAGGCATAATTCCCCTCAAGAGGACATGGTGGGGGGGGGTCAAAACTAAATAAACCCTACTAAATAGGAAGGGGCTTTGAAGATCAAAATTTATCATTTGAAGGAGACATGCATGTTGTGGGCACTGCAAGTGGTTGAAACTGAACCCATCAAATCTGCAAAACTACGTCTAAGGCTAGAGCATAATTTGCTGACATCTGGGCATGTGGGAAGCTACCTGAAGGGCCACACCATGATGTGGTTTGTAACACTCACACATGCCCAGGAAACACTGGTACAATCTGTTGGATCACCAGACCATGAAGTGTACGATTCTCGATCATGCAATAATGAGTTGGGGTCGAACACATGAGAAACAACTGAGTCAAAGGGAAATTATGATTCCCTTCACTTGATTCGAGTCATCGAACAAAGATGAAAGCTAGAACCAAGGTACACCACCCTCTAGACCACACTTCTAGAATAAATGGGCTGAAGTCGACAAAAGAGGGTCTGCCAGAGTTGAGGCAATGAGGAGTCCTCAACAAAGGCATGAGGGATCATAGTAAAGTGACTAATGGACTGACACCAAGGATGATGATGGAAGGAAGCAATATTAGTGGTGGGATGACAACTTCCATTCTCAGAGCATAATATGCATTGTTGACCTGGAAGCAACTGACTCGATTCCTGAGGGGATGATCAATTACTCAAATGAAGGCATTTCAGAGAAGGAACAATATAGATGGAGGCCAAAATCAATAAAATGGGATGAATGTGACATAAATATATATGAGACATTGTAACTGGATTCAAGTGGAATCATAAAATATTCCATAGATGCAAGGGTGACTCATCTCTGATGCTCTGAACAAGGGTGAGTCAATGATGCTACCACATGGGGGAGGCTCGAAGGGGACCATAAAAACATGATTAGATGATGGTTACTCATGACGAAAACTAACACGTGAGTCGACCGGTGGAAAAGCCAAAGTGATACCAGAGAATGGGTGCCTCAAATGAAGAAATTCAATTTTAATAGGCAACAAAGTGAGACCTCATGGAAAAAATTGCTTCCTGGTGAAGTGTCAAATTACCAAAAACAACGGGAGACCCATTAGAGAACCCAGGGAGATCTTTCTAACTGTGCTTATAGTTTGTCAAGTAGAGCTACTATTTGGTCATAATGGGTGACAAAAAAACTAGGGGTTTTCATCTAAAATGGCTTCTTGCCCCCAAATCCAATTCATTTGCATAGTGAGTTATTGGAGAATTTTGGAGAGGAGGAAAAGGCCTTACATATTGAGGATATGGTAGTGGAAAAACCGACCATCGGAATTCGAATTTGTGACTTTCAGGCAGGAAGCCTTACTTGTCTAAAATGGCCTTAATGCTTCGTGGAAGGATGGTTCCTCGTGAAGAATCAAGGAAAGATAGAAAAAGAGAATGAACTACTACAAAAGGTCTAGGATTATCCCCGCCCAACAAGTCAAACATGGGGGACTGGGTGGTAGGCATGGCATCTCATAGAGTAGAATGTTTGAAGATATGGTATCAAGGATCTACCAGATGCGATGTGTATATAGCTCACCAGAGAGGCCAATAGAAAAAACTATCGAAGGAATGAAAGGATAATTGACCATACCCAGATCATTGGGGTCTAGGCTAGACTTATAGTAATCAATTGAGATGGTGGCTAGGGGTGCGATCATGCCCCCAAGCATGAGATACTACCCTTGAGTATATGGGGTGGAGGGGAAGTGATTGGGTATGAAAAGGTGGGAATGATGCCCCTAGCTGGATGATTTTGTGGAGCGCCATTGTGTTCCAAGTGCTCAAATAAGGGATCCAAGCATTCAACCCTACTAGCGCAAGAGTCTCTAGAGGATGATGAGGAGACTTAGGGGTATATGTGCCCCCCATTTTTGTATGGATGGATGTAACATGCTATGGGCATACCAAATGTATTTAGAATAGTGGAATCTAAACACATTTTAATGATGTGGTTCACCACTTGTTTATTTTATTGATGTCTTCTTGTTGGAAGAATGGATAAAGGATGTAGTAAGAGAAAGGAAATGTTGGATTACCAATCTCGTTTGGGATTGCATATATGAATCAAATGGATTGAATTTATAGGTTTTCATACATGGTGTCACTATACCAAAGAGTGGCTTTATATATAATGAATTGATGCTCATGTAAATGACATTAGGGTTGAAAAACACCAATGTCTAGGAGACTGGGTTGTTGATATAATATGGAGGAATGATTAAGTGGATCATCCCTAGAGTGATTGGAAGTGATATGAGACTTTAGAGATTGTTCTAAATGGGCAAGAATAATGGTACTAGAGTCAACACTACCGATGAACTAGGAGGGTTGGGGAGAATTACTTATGTTGGACTCTCAAAAGTGGATGCCCCCTTACCCAAACATTGTGTGGCAATGTAATGGACACAAGCTAGATGTGGTTCGAATTCATGGGTTCAAAGTAAGGTTTTTTTGAACTAATAAACCTCAACATGGATGAAGTCTTTGGATTCCACAACATATTGATCATGGGTTTGTTGTGGAAGGAAGTACGCATGACGGTGCATATAATCCTAAGGATAATTAGGTGTGGTTATGGCTTCCATGATGTCTTCATCATAATGAAATATGGGAGGAAAGGAGGAATAAAGACCACATGATGAAGATGAGCTACCTGAGGCGTCTTCATGAGAGACAAGGCTAACATGTGCATCATCAAAAAGGGGAGACTGATTATTAGTAGATGTAACATCTACCAATGTTGAGACCGAAGTGTTTGTTGAAGAAGATTCGACATAATCACAATAGGAAACACCAAGAGAGTCCCAATAGATCGATCCCATGGATGACGACAGGTAGAGAATATGGGTTGAACTATCTATCATCTTGAAATCAGGAGGGGGAATCACAATGGTAGGTTGGGAAACCTCATGATCTGGTGTAAGAGTGGGTCCAGAACCCAAAAGTAGAGGACAAGTGGAATCACTGTGAGTGACATCCAAATTACAAAGTACTTGAAGTGTATCACGAAAATATTCAAGACGTGGACATTGATGGGAATAATGGCCATAGTTATCACACAAAGCATAAGGGTGATTTGTGCACAAGGATATTTTATTCTTAGATGACTTGGATAAGGTGACATGGAACTTAGGAATGTTAGAGTCAGGAAAGGTATCAGACACCACATTCTTAATATGAGAGAGTTCAGGAAAATTATTGGTGGCATGCCCAACAACATCACACAAAGCGCATGGAGGAGTAGGCTTTGGAGGCTTAGGAGGAGTTGGAGTTGTTTCAGGTGCCTTGCCTTTGATTCCCTTTTTTTGGGCTTCCCCCCCTCACTAGATGCTTTCGCAACAGGATTGGCTTCCTATTGAGGTTGTTGTGGAAATTAAGCAAAGGAAGAGGTAGGAACAACAAGTTGAACGAGGGTCAACGCAGAGTAAGGTTTGAGTTGATCAGGAGGAGTGTTTGTGGGAGGATCAATGTACTAGACTAGGATCCCCAAGGTAATGTTAGGTAAACGTAACATAGCCATGACAGGTGTAGAATAAATTCCATGGGGCAAGAATAAGAATGATATCTGACTAGAAGGATAATGGCGTGGGGGAACTACAATGAGATGGTTAATACCCGTGGGAACAGTTTTGGGTTGGAAAGGACTAGGCGAGATACCAGCAGAAGGAAATGGACTTTGAGGAATAATAACTGAAGGCTGGGTTGAGATGGGAGTAGAAAGTTGTGGAGGCACTGGCAGTTGTGAAGGCGTACTAGATCGATTATGGGAAACCCGTGACGCTTGAAGAATGCAAACACTAGAAGAGATAGGTTCCGAGGGGGTAGGCGGTGGACCGTAATAAGCCCCAAGCAACATGGAATATTTGTAGAATCCAAGTGAAACATTGGTGAGGAATGAGATAGTATTATTTCCAGTCATCAATGAGATAGTGGACTAAGGAGAAGTATGAGAATTAAGATCATTGTAAGTCAGTTGATCGATAGTGATGATATTTCCATTATGAGGAAAGCACATCTTGCAAAAAACCATAGATGCAACAATGTACATCGCATAGGTGTAGCTACGACCCAAGAGGATGTTATAATATAATGGGGCATCAATGACCTCAATGTAAATGGATACTGTCTTGTAGAGAACAGTAATTTGACAATTGCGATATAAGCCGAGGGGATGCAAGTCCCAAGCATGGAGAGTGATGGTTGATGGGGACAGGTCAGGTGAACCAAGTTGCTTCCAAACACTAGAAGCCATCACACATGTGGAGGTGCCTTCATCTATGATACACCACTAAACAATGGTGTTTATTATGGAGAATGGTATTTTAAAGGAAACATATGAAGGAAGGGGGGATGTTCCTCTTTGTCAACGTCAAATAAAATCATACGATCGTCGAAAGGATTCACAACACCCAAAGCAGATAGTAGAGATTTCCATTGGGATGGGCACATCTGGAGGAATTCTAGCATTAACATGGTAGTAGGAGACTATGCCAAGCCATCTACTATGTTATAGGTAAGGGTGGATTTAGAAGAAGCAACATTTCAACGTAATGGACCTTGGGAGATATTAGGGATAGCCTCTATCTTAGGTGGAGGGATATGTAAAGTACCATTTGATGGCGACATAGGCTGGGTGGAAACTTGAGGTTCGGAATCAATTGCAGTCTTTGTAGGAGGCTTGTCATATTGGCACGACCAAGTTTGAAGGTTGACTTGTTTCGTGTTGACTTCATCAGAATTCATCAAAAGGATTTGGTAATCATTGGGACTCGATTGTGAAGGTGGAGGAGCTGCATGACCTTGTGCAGGTTGAGTAGAGATATATCCTCGATGAGGAAAATTATTAGTAAGCACAACTAGTTGAGATGAAGGAGGAGGAGGAGGAGGTGGAGCAATGGGTTGAGGTCCTCTAGAAGTAGCTGCTTGAACTTCCCATACTTAGTGCATCTAAGTTAAAAGGGGAAACTCATGAGTATAATGGAAAAACACACCGCAACAAGCACGAGGTTTATTTGTATGAAGAGTCTTGTTTTGCTTGGGTTGTCCGCCATGTTGCTAGTTTACGGGATTAGGTTGGTTTCTCTTAGGGGCATTAGATGGGGGACCCTGGTTACCCTCATTACCTTGAGATGGATGGTTCCTATTCCCTTACCCCTTTTTCCATTTCTTGGGGTGGGGAGGATTGGTTGTGATCTACTGAGCATACACTTGACCATGAGGAGGAGGTTGTTGTTGTGGCATAGATGGAGGAGGCATGGGGGGTTGGGATGTTGGCAACAAAGGGGCAAGAGTGATATGCGATGAATACACATAGTAAGGAGATGGGGAACATTAGGATAAACAGGTGGAGAAACAAATGGCCCTGGCATCTACTGATGAAGATGGGGATATGCATAGAACATGCTTAGACCTAGATAAGTGTTACAATGGGAAGTATTGGGAGCGGGATAAGTGTAAGAGGAACTGGTCCCCCCTAGGTTTGACCATAAATCATTGGAGGTGGAGCATATGGTGGATTTTGAGGGTGTCAAATGGATCCAACGATACCATCAACAACATGAGATTCCCCGACGCATTAGTAGCATCAGGCCGAGGAAAATCGGGAATGACAGTATAAACATATCATGATTATGCATAGATTAGGTCATATTTCAAAGCTACTTCGAGTAGATCTTCCTCAAACCGAGGGAAGTGGGAGGCGACATCTTTACCAATGGTGGAAAAAATATATCTAAGGAACCAATCCATGTAGACACAGTCTTCAAATTCAGGAGCTTTACAGATGCTCCTCCTTCTAAGCCATTCTTGAACATGGTCAGATAAGAGGGTGGCAGAAGTTTGATGGAAAGAGGTCAAGAGTTCATTACCCAAGTCATAATGGAGGGATAATTGGAAGTATGACATAAAATATTTGGCTAGATTCATGAAGGTGGAATGGGAGGTATGTGGTTGGTCCACATGCCACTTAGCAACAACTCCAGTAAGGGTGCGTTGCAACAAACGAAGATGAATGGAGTCTCTAGTAATGTAATTAGATGCACACCACATATGAAATGAGAAAACATGATTTGTGGGATCTTCTCCATGGTTACCTTCGAACTTGGGGATGTCTAAAGGAAGATTGGTAGGCATAGTAGGCCAACTGGGGTCATGGAGAAGAAGATCGTTGATGACCTGGCTGAAATCAGGGAGGATCAAACTGGCCGTAAAAGGAAGCAATGGAGTAGGAGTGACCATACTGGTAGAGGTTCTTCTTGTGGGGTTACTAAGGTTACCACCTTGGTTACCACCCGGGTTTCATACACCCGTGTTGGTGCCTGACATGGTGGTGGTACAGGGTTGGGAAGATGCAGAATCAAAGGAATAAATAGAATAATCATCAGAACCAGAGTCAGGATGAAGACTCAATGGAGGAATAGAAGGATGATGGGGAGGAGTAAGATGTCCTAAAGGAAAATGGGGGCGAAGGCCATGAAGTATCTACAAAAAATACCTAGGGGGTGCAATGATGTCAAGAAAAAGATGACAAAATAGACTAAAAGAGGATGATAGGAGAAAAATAGCAACAAACAACAAGAAAACACATAGTGTAGTGATGTCAAGTGTAAACTAACTATATTAAGATGCTACTCTAATTCAAGCAAACACGTCCTATCAAAGAAAAATGACCTCTAGCCTATAAGTGATCTAAATCTTCAAACAAGTCCTAAATCTATTGTTTCAAATGGCCTTCCAAAGAACTTCTTACTTGATAGAATCTGATCCCCACAAGCAGAGCTGTCCAAAGAAAGGTGGGGTAGAGAACCAACTTCTGCCCATAGCCAGTACTATAGAGTCTTTTCCTAAGATTTGTCACTACAATTACCTTTGTCCCATGGGAGAGGTAGAGTCTTGAGCTTCTTGGTGATTAACAACTGCACGAGATTCCCTGCCATGGGTTGGGTATCCCCAAGGAGAATAGCTTGGATGATGATCTAGCCTAACCCCCTCTCAATTGAGTTTCTGACGCACTTCGGCTTTGAACCATGGGATGGTGAAGGATTTTAAGCTCCCTAATATTTCAACTTCTATGTCTTAATGTAAGTGATCGATGGGTGTTATTGGAAGTCTATCCCACCGATACTACACCTACACTACATAGATTGTTTGGTCCTGGTGCCCAAGTGGGCTTAATCTATGTGTTGAATTATTAAGGTGTAGTGTTTAAAGTCTAGGTTTGGCGATGTTAACCAAGATCACGTTCGCTTAAGGTGCGAGTGTGTGAAAATGATGTGTCAAGTAGATGAGTTAATTGAGCATGTTTTATGATGTCATTTCTTGTTGAAAATAAAGTGTTGAAATACTCTAAATAATGCTAAAAATGTATAGAAAAATAAACAACAAATCAAGCACACAAAACCCCACCCAACAAGGCTATAAAGGAGATAAGCAAGAGAAGGCAAAAAAGCTACTCAAAGACGCATAAATTTCCGAAAGATCTAATGTCAAAGGTATTGTGATCTAGAGGCACTAATCTGCTATAAATGGTGTAGACACACAATAAACAATGTAAACTTTGAAACGAGAACTGATGTTATTACCCGTTTCGTAGAAATAACAAAAAAGTGACCCGATTTTGAAAAGGGGCAATGCAGAACACACATATTTTTTCTAGAGCATAGTTTTTGGCACTTTAAATAACCGATACAATTATCCGTTTCATAGAGGTAGCAAAAAAGTGGCCTGATTTTGAAAAGTGGTGATGCAGAATACACTTCTTTTTTCTGGAGCATATTTTTGACACTGAATTTTCTTATATATCAAATATAAATATTTGTTTTTAAATGTTAGTGATTTTCATGCTGATTTTGAAACGTGTTGATGCACCATACCTTTTTTTAGAGGACTTATTTTTCACACTTTAAAATTTATTATGTCCAATTTTTTTGAAATCATGATTACTTAACGAATTTTCAAGTTGTTTTATTTTTTTTTTAAATGTTGATTACTTAAAAAAACAAATATAAAAATATATATAAAAAAAAAGACCAAAAAAACATAAAAAAATGTTATATATATAAAAAATTATCTCATAAACCATAAAAGAATTTGGAAAAAAAAAAAACAAAAATTAAAAAATATATAAAATTAAGTAAGTAAAAATAAAAAAATTAAAAAAAAATTAAGAAAAACTAGAAAAGAGAAAAAGAAAAAAAATTAAAAACAAACTAGATTAAAAAAAAAATAGAAAATTAACAAAAAAAACAAAAAAACTAGTAAAATTAAGATTAAAAACATTAAAAAAAAAACTAAAAAAGATAAACTCAAATTATAAAAAAGAAAACCAAAAGAATATAAGAATTTAATATATATATATATTCAAATTAAAAAATAAAAATAAAAAACATTTAAAGTTTAAAAAGAAATATGTATTTTTTATTTAAAAAAGAAAAACTTTTTTTATTTTTTATTAAGCTCTATATTTTTTATTTAAAAGCAAAAAAATAAAAAAAACATATATATGTTTGATTTTAAAAAAATAATAAACATTTAACTTTTTTAATAAATAAATGTTTTTTATTTAAAACAAAAAAATGTGGGCATATTTTTTTTTTAAATAACAAGCATTTAATTTTTGTTCTTTTAAATAAAACTTTTTTAATTTAAACACTTAAAACTTAAAAAGAAAAAAAGGAAAGAAATACATTTATAGGGAAAAAATTAAACTATAGTTAATTTATACACGTTTTATTTTTATTTTTTTTAAATAAACTTGAAAAAAATTTAAATAAAAAAATATTTATTAAAAAAATATATATATAATTGATTCTACGCCCTCCGCCCAGGGCCGCGCCACGACGAGTGGTGGCTGAGCGATTTCAGGCAGCCCCCTCCGCCCATGCAGCCCCTCCGCCCAAGGTCGCGCCACCATGGGTAGTCGGGCGACGACGGGGCGATTCCGGGAATTGCCCGCCGCCCGTGGTGGTGTGGCCCTGGGCGGAGGAGGCTGCATGCAGCCCCTCCGCCAAGGGTCATGCCACCACGGGTGACCGGGTGACAGCGACGCCAATTTTTTTTTTTAAATAAAAAAAAATGTTTAAAAAAAATTAAATTTTTATTTTAAAAAAATAAGGTTAATAATTTATTTATTTTGTTTTAAATATTTTTTTTTTGTTTAATTTTTTTTTTAAATGTTTTTATTTTTTTAAATAAAAAAAAATATATATATTTTGTTTTAAATTTAAATGTTTTTTTGGTTTGTTTTTAATTTGAGTATATTTTTGTTTTTTAGGTTTTTCTAATCTTAATTTAAGTAGTTTTTAAATTTTTTTTGTTGTTTTTTTAATTTTTATTTTTAAATCTAGTTTGTTTTTAATTTTAATTTTTTTTTTTTTAGTCTTTTGTTAATGTTTTTTTAATTTTTTCTATTTTTACTTACTTAATTTTATAGTTTATTTATTTTTTCTTTTCTATTTTTTTTGTTTTTTTCCCAAAATTTTTATGGTTTACAAAATATATATATGTTTACAATATATATATATATATATATATATATATGTTTTTCTTACTATTTATTTGCTTATAATTTTTAAGTTTTTTTTTAGTTTTTTACTTCTTATCTTTTATAGGTTAATTTTGTTTTTTTTTTTTAACATTTTTATGATTGATTTTTTTTGTTTGTTGTTTTATTTATTTATTTTTGTCTTTTTTTATATATTTGGTTTTTTTGTTTTGTTTTGTTTTTTTATTTTATGTTTTTTTATTATATATTTTAATTTATGTTTTGTTATTTTTTTTTCAACTCTTTTTTTGTTTTGTGTTTTTTCATTGATTTAATTTTTTATTTTATTTTATGTTTTCATTATTCTTTTGAAATTTTAATGTTTTTGGGGGTCATGATAAAATCTTTTACGCCATTATTTCGAAATGTTGAAATTTTACTGTTGAAAAAAAAAGTGTTATTCCAACGTCAACACTTTTCGTTTTGAGGGTCTTTTTTGCACAAAATTTACCGTTGAAAAAAAAGTGTTATTCGAACATCAACACTTTTCGTTTTGAGGGTGTTTTTTGGACAATTTTTGCACGAAAATTTGGTTCCAACTGCCTTTTTTCAAACATGTTGAAAATTTACTATAGAAAAAGAAAGGTGTTATTCCAACATCAACACTTTTCGTTTTTAGCACTGTTTTTGATGTTTTTACGGGGTTTTTTGGCTAGAGTTCTCGTTTTAAGTTTATAGTTCTTATTTCAAAGTTTACATTGTTAACAAAAAGCAGAGGTGAAAAATACTATGAAGGATAGGTGTGAACCTCCAGAACCTAGGATACTCAAGGGGATCCTAAGGGCCAAAGGAAAAAACCAAATTATAGAGGGAGAAAAATGGTGAATAAAACCATTCAAAAGGGTTGTAAATTAATGGATCGGACCCTGCAAAATAGTGGCTAAAAGTGTTGTACCCTAGACTCCTCAACCCAACCAATCTCTTCCTAAATGGTGGAGATGTACTCTAAACCTTAAGGGGGTTTTTCCTTCCTCAAAGAGAAAAAATAAGAGAATATAAACCTAGGGGAAACTCAAAAAGATAAAAGAAACCCTTCCGAGTACACAAACAACACTCCTGGAAAATCTGAAAAAATTCTGAAAAAAATTGGAAAAATGTAAAACGAAGGTTTTGACCTAGAATGAGTGGAAAACACAGTAAACAAGGGTGTTCGCAAACGCATATCTGGGGTTGAAAAATGTGTTTTTCTCTCAGGACTCTCAGCCAATAGATCTCCAACAGATTGTGTCGTCTCTTACTCAGCTAGTACCTATGATCTGTGGAAAAACTATAAAACTGCTAGAATCCAAAATTTTGATAGAAAAGTAAAGGATGGCTAAAAACAGAAATTGAGAGGCTAAAAATAGCTGAATAAAAAACTTAAAACCACTAAAATGATAGTGACCAAGGGTATGAATTACTACACTAGTGGAGTCATTATTTGTTGGTGACAAATGTAGCTAAAAACCTAGTGGAGTTGCCATTGTTATTAGTATGAAAATTATTAGCAAGTGTACCAAAAATACTTCACTTAAGTCACTGATGAAGTGACCCTAACAACAAAATGTGGCTTTTTACACTTTAGATCTACAATAATAAAACAAGAAAACCTTGCAGCAAAAGGATTGTATGCGATCCAAAATGGAAAACAACAAGAAATATTTGATGTAATAACCCAATTGAATAAGACTTGTATATAAATAATATTTTATTAAAACACTTGGTGAAGGAGATCTACAACAAGGGTGTACAAATCCCCCTCTGTGGGACGGGTCTGTTGATTTCCTTGTACTTCAGTGATCTATTTTCTCTCTCGATGTGTGAAAAACCCAAAACAAAGAATGGAACTCAAATGGGAGCTCAAATGTGAGAAGACAATAATGTTGATGATGATAATGATCATGGTGAAGAATGAATGGAAAACCATCTTATTTATAACAAAGTATTGGGTTGATCTAGACAATGAAAATAATAAATTAATATTGATCAAATCAAGATCTAACCGTTAGGAATACTTTATTATATTTTCTGGAGAGGGAAAATATATTCAAAATGGTCAAATATCTTTATTTAGAAATAATTAACAAATAAAATGATTTATTAATTATTTCGCGAGGATTAAGAAATGTGTTTAATTAAAATAACTTTTTAAATAATGGTTTAACAATTATTCCACAAATAGAATTAAGGAATAATAAATAAGTAGTGATTTATTTAATTATTCCTAGGTGATTTAGTCAAATGTGACAAGAAATAATGATTTAATAATTATTCCTAAAGAAAATTAAATAAACAATGTTTTATTCAATTTTTTTTTTATCAAGTGAAAGTAGGTCCTTCTATTAATCTATAAAAAAATACATAATATACAAAAGGCATCACAAGCTACAAAGGAGCTGTGGCCCACACTACCGCTTATCAAAGCAGGTGGAGAAACAAAGGGACAAGTCGCCCTTAAGGCACCAAGCGGGACAAATGGTGAAATGGAAACCGTTGATCCACACTACCGAGCCATACAAAACCTTTTATGACAGGGCCCACCGTGCCTAAGGCCCACAAAACGAAGCCAAGTAACCACTCTTAACCTCCGAAGAAAATGAAATCCCAAAGACCGTGTGATCAACCTTCCAAGATCCAATGGCCAAGAGGCGATATCGGGTAGCCAACAAGCTAAACCTTTAACCAATCAAATGGACCCGAAAAGATAAATGTGCCAACTCTCTAATCCATTTCAGGTTTGGATGGACAATTAACTGCCTCACAAGTTAACACCCAAAATCCATGGGGATATTGCGATCCCGTCAACATGCTCACACAATAACTCAGCCAACGCCTAAAGAATAAATAGGCCACATTCAATGTAATTCAGGTCCAAAACTAAACTACACATGTATGTAGTTTCCCAACTAAAAACCCCAAGATTATAGAGAACCCGCCCGAAAACCCTAAGATTATGAAGAGACCTACCCAAACACCAAAGGTAAACTTTAGTTGAGCGCCTGACATCCTGTATGCACTTAACCATATGCTACTTCCCTTTGTAGACCGAAACTCTTCTGGTCCTATCAGTATTCACTCTACTTATTTCTCAAGCTCTGAAAGTACTCCATGTCTAATGTCGCCTGTCTGTGACAATCTTCCCACAATCGTCCTTGGGGAGACCCCATCCAGTCATATCTTTTATTGCTTTTGGAGGAGAGTACTCCTTCGTTTGCTAAATTATCTGCTAACCTGTTGGCTGTTCGGCGCACATGAACAAAACTGAGGGTTCTCATGGTTCACAATGGGGATTGAATTCGCTGATAGACCTGCAATAACCTCCAGTGTTTTGACACTTTCTCTGGTGCAGAGCCATTGCAAATTTTCTTGACCAAATTAATTATCAATTCATAATCAACTTCTATGATGGTATTATGTAAATTTGATTCCATCAAGATTTCTAGGCATTGCTCAATGGCCATGAGCTCTGCCATATTGTTAATGTCCTTCCCAAAATGACTATGAAAGATGGCTTTTACAAAACCCTTTTCATCTCTTATTACTCCACCATAGCCAACCATACGAGGGTTTCCTTTAGAGGCTCCATCTATATTGCATTTCATAAAACCAAGATGGGGATGTTGCCAGAAGTCCTTTTCAGCTGTCATATAATTTACAGTCTTGTTTTTGCCTTGGGGGAAAAGCCTCTGTAGGCCCAAATGAAGAAGAATCTTCTCATCCTGGTGTTGAGGTTTGTTCTCAGGGGGTTTCTTTAGACAAGTTCCTACAGTCTCTTTGATCTGTCTTATGATCTGAGCCATGATGCTCTGGGATGAACCCATTTTGTTCTTGAAGATCTTGTTGTTGCGTTCTTTCCATACATTCCAGATTAGAAAGCTTGGAACCATAGCCCAAGCTTTGTTGATTATTTTGTTTCAGAGAAATTTCTCCTCCAATTCCTTAAAGTGTTGGTGATGCTACAAATGTTCTTGTCCGTTAGTCTGAAGATTGAAGCCACCCAATTCCACAAGGTGGAGGTGAATGGGCAGAGGTTGAGTAGGTGTTCCATTGTTTCTTCTTGTAATTCACATAGCTGGCATCTAGATGGACCATCTACTCCTCTCTTTCGAAGGTTTTCCCAAGTCAGAATTTTTTTATGTTGTACCAGCCACATGAACAGTTTGATTTTCATCCAGATTTGGTTCTGCCATAGTTCCTTCCATCCCTTATCATGGTTTGGAAAGTCAAGCCCTAGGGCTATTCTTTTGGCTTCTTTGAGGTTAAAGTTGCCTTCATTGTTTTTTCCCCATCTTAGTTGGTTTGAAGATGTTGAAGTCAGAATCTTTCTCTGTTCCAAGATAACTACTAGAGTTACTGCCTGGGGCTTCAAAGGGGAGTCATCACTGTACACCAGGTTCTTCCATATTCTCCATTTTCCATCGCTTCTATCCTAATCCTGGAAGTCCTTTACCCTAAGTAAACCTTTGTTGTCAGTATCATTCTTGAGATTGGAAAATTCTTCTCTTAACAAGTTAGGTTCCTGTTGCCAATTGTCCTCCCAAAACCGAGCTAGGTTTCCATCTCTAATTTCCCAGAAACTGTGTTTTTGAACAATGGCTCTATTCTCCCAAGCTTTGTTCCAAATGTGGGAGCCTTTGATGAGCCCAGACATTCGAATGTGCTCACTTTCTTGCCAATTATTTGCATATTTCTGTTTCCATACCTTGGCCCAAGGGTTAGCCAATTCCTTTAGCCATCTCCACCATAGTTTTACCCCTAACACCTTGCTTAGGGTTTCTGGGTCATCAAGTCCCAAACCTCCATGTTTATTAGGTTTACAGATCTTTTCCCAAGCAACCAAAGCCCATTTCTTTTTCTCTTCTCCTTTGCCCCAAAGAAAATCTCTTTGGATATTCCTGATGTGTTGCACAACTCCTTTAGGAGCTGGAAGGGCTGAAAACATGAAGATGGGGATAGTTTGTAGGACAGATTTTATAAACACTAGCCGTCCTGCCAAATTCAAAGACATGTTTGTCCATTTCCAGATTTTGTCCTGGATTTTATTAATAACAGGCTCCCAAATTTCCTTGCTTAGAGGTTTATCTGTTAGAGGTATTCCCAAATATTTGGAGTGTAGCTGATCTCATTGAAAGCCTAAAATTCTAGTGAGGTTTATCTGAATAGCAATGTCAGTATTAAAAAAGAAAATCTTTGATTTGGAAAGGCTTACCTCTGTACCCGCAGCCATAGAAAAGTTGTTTAGGATTTGCTTGAAGGCATGAGCTTCCTTGACTATGAGTGTACCTTGCAACATGGTGTCATCCACAAATTGTTGATGAGTCAAGGCATCCCCATTCAGGGTGAGTTTAAGACCCTGGATTCTGCCTTCTGCTTTGGCAGAATTGATTGCCTTGCCTAAACCTTCCATCATGAGAATAAAGAGGAAGGGTGAGAGCGGATCTCCTTGTCTGAGTCCTCTCGAAGGCTTAAAGGTTTTGGATGGTGAGCCATTTAGGAGGATTGAGAAACTTGAGGTGGGAACAAGGGATATTACCCATATTATCCAGTTATGGTCAAAGCCAGATGCTATTAGTACTTCCTGGATGTATGCCTAACTTATCTTATCATAAGCCTTCTCTAGGTCAAGTTGTATGATCATACTTACCTAATTATTGCTCTTGAGTGAGTTAACCACCTCGTGGGCTTGAATGATGTTATTCATAATTTGTTTTGCTCTTCAAACACAAGAGTTGGAAGAAGGGGCTTGAGCCCGTTTGCAATTATTTTGGAAATAGTTTTGTACACCACATTTCATAATGCTATGGGTCTAAATCATTCTGGTGTCATAGCATTTTCCTGATTTAGAATCAAATATATGAAAGAGGTATTGAGCACCTTCCAAATAGTTTTGTTTTTCCTCGAGTCCTCCACCACATCTAGGATATCTTGCTTGACTATTTCCCAACATGCTTTGAAGAAGTCGACATTGAAACCATCCAGACCTGGAGCTTTCCCATTTTGCATCTCTTTGATGACTTCGCTGACCTCCTCTTCTGTCACTGGTCTGTTAAGATTATAATTGTCTTCTCTTGTCACAAGCTTAGGAATGTGCTTTGTGAAGTCCTTGATGAATTGTGATCTGTCTATGAGAGGCTCCTCTGCTATTCTTTGGAAATGTTGAACCAGAGCAGATTCTATTTCTTTGTGGGTGTTGAGCTGATTTCCTTGAGTATCTTTGAGTTTTGAAATCCTGTTGTGAGACCTATGATCCATGGTAGACTTATGAAAAAACCTTGTATTCCTTTCTCCTTCTTTTATCCATTGTACCCTTGATTTCTGTCTCCAGAAGATCTCCTCTTGCTTGCATAAGCCTTCCCATTCCTGTTGAAGAGAGTCAGCTTGTATTTTACTTTCCTCGGTGAAGCCATCTGAGATGTGGACCTGGTTAATTCCCTGTAGTTTCTGTTCAACTACTTTTTTGGCTTCGAAGATATTGCCAAACTCATTCTTATTCCAATCTTTTAGCCTAAGTTTGATGTGTTTCAATATCTGATGCAGAAGGAACATTTTGGTTCCCTGAACGTGCATATCTTCTATCCACCATTTTTCAATATTGCTGATGAAGTCAGGATGAGTAAGCCAAATGTTTTCAAACCTAAACGGTCTGTTTCTCGGAGTGCCTATAAAGGAAGATTCTAGTTGAATAGGCCAGTGATCTGAGCCTCCAAAAGGGAGGATTAAAGCCGACATGTCAAGGCCTGTGAGGATGAGGTCCTCAAAGATAATGAATCTATCTAGTTTATAGGCAACTTGATCAACCCCTCCCCTCTTATTATTCCATGTGAAGGTTCCATTTCTAGTCTTTGTATCCACTAGCCTCATATTGTTTATGAAGTCCTGAAATGCTATAGAATCTCTGCCTAGTGATCTGGTCCCACATTTTTTTTCTGATAGAGATCTGATCATATTAAAGTCCCCTCCCAGAATCCAAGGGATAACCAGATATCTTTCTCTTAGCTTCTCTAGTGAGGTCAGAAGCCTGAGTTTATCTTCAAGTTTTTGTGGACCATAGACATTTGTGATCAAATAAACTTCCTTATCACCCAAAGGTTGAATGACCACTGATAGGTAGTTCCTGGATGCTTCAGCATCTAGGATTCCAAGTTTCTGGGGGTTCCAAAGTGTGAGAATTCCTCCTGCTATATCTGCTTTCACTTCTAGATATTCATACTTAATAAGCGATTTTCTATGTATCTATCTTATTTATCTATTGAACATTTTGTTTCCTGGATAAACACCATATCTAGTTTTTCTTCTTTCATTTTATTGCTGAGATTTATTTTGTTTCCTTTTACTTCCTAGACCCCTAATATTCCATGTTGTAAGCTTCATTAAGAAAGATCTGTAAATGAGTAACTGGTAAGGTATTTCATCTTACCTGAGTTGATCATGAGTTTTCCACACTATAACAACAGCTCATTCTGTCTTTTTCTTCCTCTTTTTCTACCTGGGTTCTTGGGAGCTTGTCCCCTTGTTGCCTCCATAGTTTTTACCCCTCCGTTGTCCTTACTATCATGGTTCCTTTTAACCCCAGAACCCTTAGCCTGAGATCTCCAGAGGAAGAGCTATTGTACTTTGTTAAACTCCTCTTGAGGTAGCAAATATACCCCTTTGGCAGTTCCTTGCTTCAGGAACTTTTCTAGATCGAGATGCTACCTTTCAAGAATTTCCTACAACTCTTGATCCTCCATTCCCACTTCACTTGGGGTCATCTCATGGTCCTTGTCAAGTTCCATAGTGCTTCGAAAATCCTCCTTTTATTGACTATTTTCCTGTTTATCCTCCATGATGTCATCCTTTTCCTTCTCTATAGGATTGTCCTCTAGTATCTGGTTCGCTCCCTTGTTCCCCTCTTCCTCTTCTAATATCTTGAATCTATTCTGACTAGGCTGCTTTTCCTCATTGCTTTTATTTTGGTTCTTTCTCCCTCCTTTCCCTCTACCTCCCACTTTGGTGAAACCTTCAGTATATTTCCCTGAGGTGGCTGTAATACTTCTCTCCATCTTGTTTAAAGGCCAGTCTTTGAAGAGGTGCCCGTGTTCATGGAATTTGCGGCATCTGAAAGGGACATGTTTGTAACTCACTGCCTGCACCCATTCTTCATCATAAACTTCTAGAATGATTTCATCTGGTAGAGCTCCAGAAAGGTCCATTTCTACACATATTCGGGCAAAGGAGGTGTATTTTCCGCGCAGTGTGGCATCTGATATTTTTAAGAAATGCCCTAGTTTATTGCCTATGGCTTTTAAGGATTCTGGCAGCCAATAATCTAAAGGTAGGGAGTAAAGTCTTATCCATACCAGCACTGATGTGAATGTCTCTCGCTTTGGGACAAAGTTCATCACCCATGGCCGCATATAGAGGCCAGCAGCAACATAGAAGTAAGGTCCTCCTTCGAACACTCTATCTTTATCTTCCAAGTTTGCGAACACTACAGTGAAGAAACCCTTGGATCCAAGGTGCAGAGTTATTTCTCCCTTAGGTTTCCAATGGTTCTTTATCCATGCTTGCAAGGCCTTCTTCGTTGGCCATAACCCCATAAATTTACATATTACGGCATAAGCCGCCATGTGATCCCTATGTGCCTGTAGTGCTGGATCACTTAACACCACTCGAGGTGTGATGGCTGACCTAGGTTTACATGGTCCTGTCAGATTCCTTTTGTCAGTATTCTGACTGCCTCCTCCTATACTCTTCTCTCTTCTGTCTATTCCCCTGCTTTTCTGCCTACCCCTGTGATCTACTGTTTCCCTGTTTTTCTCTGTCTATACTCCCGGTTTCTGCTTCTAGTGGCTTCCTGACACGGTTTGAGACTACATGACTATAGGAGGGAGTGGAACTCCTCCCCTCTTGCTATAGGAATTTGCAGGGTAAGTTCCTCAGACAAAACACTAAAGGACACCGCTCACAAACAGATCACAGATCAATACACCAGTACTTTTGACGTGGTTAAAACCCTCAAAGAGGGAAACAGTCCACGGCCTGAGCCAACGCGGCCACTTTAGGCAATTTATTAATAAAAGAATGAAAATTTACATAAGCTTCTCTCATGAACGGTTAACCTACAAATGACCCTCGATGCTCTTTAAATAGAGATCATGGACCAATCGGGTGTTAAGCCACGGATCAAGTGTCGGTAATACCAAGGAGAGAATGAACCGTCGGATCACTACATATCGTGACTGTCGGATTGTAAGTTACAAAATGTACATAGTAAAGAAACACACTTTACCTAACTCTATACTAGATCAAGTTATACTTAACTATTTCCTATGTGTCGGAATATCCTAAGATCCCCCCTTAAGAACAACTTGGGATAGGATTGAAGGATTTACAAATATGACACAATAGGAGAAGGAAGGAGGCACTAGAGCCTATCCCCCCTTAGTGACAACTTCCTGAACTCCAACCATAAATCGAAGTTTAGTGAACTTCGCCTCTGTGAGAGCCTTTGTAAAGATGTCTGCAACTTGATCATCTGTTGAACAATATTGCACTTCAAGAACATGGTCGTGGATGAGATTTTTGATGAAGTGCATGTGCAGTTCAATGTGTTTGCTGTGCTGATGTTGGACTAGATCTTTGCATAGTTGAATGGCACTTTGATTATCAAACCAATGTGTAGTCGGATGCTGCTGCTGAAAGCCAAACTGTGGCAGGATCTGGCGAAGCCACAAGGCTTCCTTACTAGCTTCTACGGCACCACGATACTCTGCTTCTGCTGGAGAAAGAGAAATGGCACCTTGTTTCTTGCAAGCCCATGTAATAGGTCCTGAACCAAGAGTGAACACATAACATGTAGTAGACTTCCGATCATCAGGGTCACCAGCCCAATCAGAATCAGTGAAACCAACCAATAGAGGAGATGCTTCGGCACTGTAATGAATCCCAAACTGAACTATACCTTGAACATAACGAAGTATTCTTTTAGCTGCTTTCCAATGAATTTCATGTGGGTTTTGCATAAACCGAGCAATAAGGCCAACAACAAAGGAAAGGTCAGGACGAGTATGGGTTAGATACAAAAGTTTTCCTACAAGTTGACGGTATAAGGTAGCATCAACTTCAGGAGAAGTACAAGTGACTGAAAGTTTGACTCTAGACTGAAAGAGAGAAGGGGCTGGCTTACAGTCTTCCATGTGAAAATGGCGTAGAATATCACAAGCATACTTGGACTGGGAAAGGGAAATACCTTCCTTGGATTGCAAGACTTGAAGACCAAGAAAATAATGTAAGTGTCCTAAGTCTGTCATTTCAAACTTCCTTTTAAGGCTAGACTTCACATGGTTTATAAGGTTGGGATCACTACCAGTCAGGATAAGATCATCAACATAAAGAACAAGAATGATAAGAGACTTTCCCACTTTCTTGGTGTAGACAGTATTGTTAGAATGACACCTAGAAAAGCCATTTTCTAAAAGAAAGTTATCCATTTTGGCATACCAAGCTCGAGGAGCTTGCTTGAGACCATAAAGGGATTTCTTAAGCCGACATACAAGGCTGGAGTCTGTTTGTATAAATCCAATAGGTTGTTCCATATAGATTTCTTCATGCAAGTCCCCATGCAAGAAGGCGGATTTAACATCCATCTGATGGACTTCCCATTTGAAAGAGGCAGCAAGGGAAAGAACAAGGCGGATAGAGTTCATTTTGGCAACAGGGGAGAAGGTTTCAGTATAGTCAATGCCTTCAACTTGTGAAAAACCCTTAGCAACAAGACGAGCTTTATGTTTATCAACTTTCGCATCTGGTCCATACTTGGTTCTGTAAACCCATTTGCATCTAACAAGTTTTCATCCCTTTGGTAGAGGAACAAGATCCCATGTATCATTTGCCAATAATGAATGATATTCTTCATTCATAGCTGCTTCCCAATCTGGATGGCCTGAAGCTTCTGCAAAGGTGTCAGGATCATAATTTACTGAAGCTTGAGCCAGTAAAGAAGAGGCTCTATCAAACTGAGAACGTGTATGTCGCTGATCTGTAGGATCACCGGCAAGATCACCTGCTGCATCCCGAGTAGCACGGACCCATTTTGGAAGCTGAGGAGCTGAAGGAGGATCCTGAGAAGGTGGGGGAGGATTTTCATCCTCGCTTTCATCATCTGAAGAAGAAATATTTTCAAAAGTAGAAGAGATAGGGAGAGGTGGCACATCCACCGAACTAGGCTCGCAGGCCGATATATTTTCAGCAAACTTTACATCTCTTCTAATGATAACATTTTTGGACTTAAGTGGAATAAGTCTATATCCTTTGACATCTTCAGAATATCCAACAAAAATACATTTTTCACTCTTAGGTTCTAAAGCTTTATGTTTCTCATTTGGAATATGGGCCCATGCTTCACTTCCAAAAACACGAAAGTGACTTACATCTGGTTTGATTGAGCTCCATGCTTCTTCTAGAGTGATATTCTTTAAAACCTTAGTAGGAGTGCGATTTATTATGTAATTTGCACAGTTAATTGCTTCTGCCCAATAATTAAGACTAAGTCCTTTAGATTGAAGCATACAATTAGCCATTTCCTTTAAGGTGCGATTCTTCCTTTCAGCTACACCATTTTGTTGTGGAGTATATGGAACAGTATGTTGCATTTGAATTCCATTCTCAGTGCAAAAGTTGATGAATTTGTTGTTAACATATTCTCCGCCATTATCAGATCTTAGCTTAAGAATTTGATGTCCAGATTGTTTTTCAACAAAGGCTTTAAAGGCCAAGAACATGTTAAATACTTCACTCTTGAGTTTTAAGAAGTATACCCAAGTGCGTCTGGAGAAATCATCAATGAAAGTTAAGAAATACTTGTAGCCAGAGAATGAAACAAATGGAAGTGGACCACATAAATCACTATGCACGAGCTGTAAAGGGGCTGAGGCGTGCCAAGAGGCACGTTTTTTAAAACTTTCCCGATGATGTTTTCCGAGTACACATCCGAAACAAACACCATCTCTGCAAGATACCATTGGAAGACCTGTCACCATATTTTCTTTACATAGATTTTGAAGAGAGCGATAGTTTAAGTGACCAAATCGCTCATGCCAAAGTTTTCTCACTTCATCATTATGAGCAACAAATACTGAGGGAAGATTTGATGACCCAAAGTTGTGAAACTTATACAACCTTGTAGAATCATCAGCAATGCCAGTAGCTAAAATCTGTCTAGGATCTCTTAGGTCCTTAATTACAACATCGTGAGGTGAAAATTCAACGATTTTACCTTCACCTGAATGAGTTATCTGATATACAGATAGAAGGTTGCAGGATAAGGTTGGAACACATAATACATCATTAAACTGACCATTGTATATATGAACAGTTCCAGTCCCTACAACACTAAGAGATCTATCATCACCAACATATATATTTTTGGTGTTACAATCATTTAAAGAAGAAAACATGGCTTTGTTTTTGGCCATGTGATAAGAAGCTCCAGAATCAATGAGCCACTCATGAGAATGAGAAGAAGAAGATACATTTAGTGCATAGCCAGATCGAGATGCTTGACAACCACATGCAGAAAGTGCCATTCCTGAAGATGAAGTTGAAGTTGAAGAGTGCTCCAAATGGATGTTATGCTTCTTCATTGCTGCTTCCAAGGCTTCCATCTTCTTAAAGCATTTGGATTCTAAGTGGCCATCTCGATTACAAAAGTTGCAATGTCTATCAGTCTTCTTCCCTTTGTTTTTATTTGTCTTATCATTTTGTTTAAATGATTTTTCATTTTGAGGCTGAAATTGCTTAGGACCCTTGTTTGGTTTAGGACCATTCCTTTTAGGATACAACTTCATAGGATTCTTTGGATTTGGTTGCTGCTGGGCGGCTAATTCTTTCTTAGAAGAGTTTCCAAGATTAAGAAGACCAAGGTGTAAGAGTTTTTCTTGTTCTCTTATTAAAGAATCACAAAAAGAATCAAAGAAAGGGGACTTGTAGTCTTGTCCTTGAGAAATGAAGGCTTCTCTTGTAGAATGGAAGGTGGAAACAAACACAGAGTAGGCTGGTCCCAACTTAGTAAGAATGGAATATATAAGGTTACTATCTTCTTTCTTAACCTTAACACCTTCCAAGAGAAGTCTAAGGGTCTTGAACTTGGACAAAAAATATTCAATGCAAGAAAAATTATTGGGGTCCAATGTAAGCAACTCATTTTCAAGTTGATGGACTCTAAGTTCATTTTTAATTCCAAAGACTTTAGTAATCTGTTTCATTGCTTCATCAGGAGCATCAAGTTCTGCAATATGGAATCTAAGATCTGGAGAAATAGACATCCCTATCAACCCACGTGCTTGATCTTGCCTATTATCCCATTTAGCTACCTTATCTTCATCTTTCGGTTTGGTTTCTTGGCCTGTGGCTATTCTGTAGAGACCTTTACTTCTAAGTAAATCCACAATGTAGGACCACCATTGGAAGTAGTTGGTGCTGTCAAGAATAGTTTGACATGGACTTTCCATTTTAATAGAAAATGAAGCTATAGATGCTGAAACTAAGTGTTCCAATGGAAAGATCTCGAAAAATTAGGTCGTTTCAAAAAAACGGTTCTGAAAATGGCTTCCGGATGAAGAAGTTATGGCTTTTTGAAAAAAAATTGATGAAGATGCCGACGAAGTGCGAGAATGTGCGGAAATGAAAAAAAAACGTCCCCTTTCCAACAAAAAGGAGACTTGAACTCAAGACCTCTACTCTCATAAATTAGCTTTGAACCAAGTGAGCTATACAAAAAGTTTGAGAGAGAGAGAGAGAGAGGGAGGGGGGTTGAAGCTTTGGGTTGCGTGCTTGCTTTGAGAAAGCTCTTTTTCCCTACAAAACAAAAAACACAAAACCCAACACGAGCATACAAAAAAAACGAACCTTACGGCTCGAAGTTAGCTTTAGCTGGAAACTAAATATTTTCCTCAATGTTTCTGATTTTCCGAGATCACACTAAGGCGCAGCGAAAAAGAGCATATGCATGAGAAAAATCCTTCCTTGTTGTTTCTGATTTGCCCAGATCACACAGAGTTGTGGGGCAAAGAGCATACGCAAAAATGAAAGGTATAGATCCGGTAAAAAAAAATCTAAATAAGCCGAAACCGAAATAAACAGAGAGAAAATAAATGTAAACTGCAAATAAACACTGTATACCTCCAAATCTTAAAAATGATGCAGCTAGGGCTACTGGAAACCTTTTCGCGTGAAACGAAAGGGGTTCCTCACTGGAACAGATGCTCCCAACACAACAGAGCAGTCCTCTTGGCCCGAAAGCAGTCAGAAATAGTAGATCTAGGAAACAGTAGTCGGATGCAGTTCTACCGGCTTCAGATTTGGATCACCAACGGACGCGGCCCTCAAATAGCTATGATACCATGTAGGAATTTGCAGGGTAAGTTCCTCAGACAAAACACCAAAGGACACCGCTCACAAATAGATCACAGATCAATACACCAGTACTTTTGACGTGGTTAAATCCCTCAAAGAGGGAAACAGTCCATGGCTTGAGCCAACGCGGCGACTTCAGGAAATTTATTAATAAAAGAATGAAAATTTACATAAGCTTCTCTCATGAACGATTAACCTACAAATGACCCTCCATGCTCTTTAAATAGAGATCATGGACCAATCGGGTGTTAAGCCACGGATCAAGTGTCGATAATACCGAGGAGAGAATGAACCGTCGGATCACTACATATCGTGACCGTCAGATTTTAAGTTACAAAATGTACATAGTAAAGCAACACACTTTACCTAACTCTATACTAGACCAAGTTATACTTAACTATTTCCTATGTGTCGGAATATCCTAACACTTGCCCCTCCATGGTGCCCAACACTGATACCCTTCTTCAAAACCTAGTCCTGCGTGTTTCCCTGCATTCGTCACCCCAACAATGTTTTATTTGATTATTCTCATGGGTTTTTTCTAATTTTAAACAAGAATAATTTAATAAAAATGGTTTACTAAATTATTTCTGATGGTGAAAGTGATTTTACTATGGTAAAATTAATCCTACATGGTGTATTTCGATTCACCTAGTTAGAAATGGCTAGGTGATCATTTTTTAGGTGATAACAGAAGTCCAACATCATTTTGTAAGGGAAAATATACAATCAAATCAGATTCATTTAGTATATTGTAATACAAGTGAGAATGTAGTTGACATTTTTACCAAGCCTCTTAGAAAGATGAATTTTGAAATATGTAAACAACAACTAGGCATTGTTGAAAATCCATTTCTCCATTAAGGGGGAATGTTGGAATAATGTCAAAATGATGAGTCTAGATAGAGATGATGAGTTTTGTCCTCATAGTTAGTGTTTGAGTCTATCTATCATGTGCTGTGTCTTCGTAGTTTGAGTTCTGAGTTGGTTATCCAACTTATTTGAAACTAGATTGTCTTAGAGGTTGTCCATGTGTTCCAATATAATGTATTGATTGTCCAAGCAGTTTAATCAATGAGAAATGGTTTATTCCTATTAATATCTCTTTGATTCTCTAATTTCCCTTGGTATTACCCCCTCACCTTTCCCTCTTGTGAAGTATTATCCCCCCATCTCTCATTTCTAATTCGGTTTGCAATAATGGTATATTTTATTAACATGGTTTTGCCTAGATATTACATTACTAGGCTTGTTGTCCTTTCAACACATAGGTTCTCCATCCTTAAACACATATGTGGTATGGCCTCAAAACATATAAAATATGAATGCAAGCTCCAAAACACATACATACACATACACATGGCCACACATGTCCATCATAGCCTAGCTCAATGATCTAATACAATATGTAAAATCCATACAAGGGGTTATCTTGGGGTTGGTAAAACTCTTGAAGGCTTGTAGAAGACTTGGGAATTTGACCTTTAATACTTATGTATCAAACAATAACCAATATAGAGAATCATCAAGAATTGATAAAATCAACCACAAGGAAAGGACCCTTTAGATGACCATATGCTCAAGATGGATATGTCAATAAGTTCTAATGAGTAAGAGCTCCAAAAATCCGACCATGAGTGCAAATGATGAATGGGATATCTAGTTATAGAGGGATTCTCACCTTTAAAATAAAATAATATTATCTCAAGTGATTCTTTATATAGCCCAAGAAAAGTAAAAATAGAATTCTTGTACTACTAATTAGTCTAAGGTAATAATAAAATAAAGCAACCAATCCACATGTATGAAGACGAAGGTGAAATAATATTAAGAGAGAGAGTGTCCCCTCTAAAGGAGGAAAGAGTGAGTTTCCATGATGCCATGCTAGCCTCCAAATGTCCCCAAAGAGTGTAGAGATATCCAACCTCTATCAAGTGTGTTATTCATGCCTTTAAACTTCTTCCAAGGTTAATGTATGGGCCTCAAAGAAAAACAATGTCCTCAAAATCATTAAATAAAACCCTCCAAGGGGGGCAAATCTCAAAACAATTCTCATAAACACTCAAAATATGTCTCCAAGGCATGATATTATCCATATCTCAAGTCAATACACATCCATGAAGCATTGAAAGAAATCCTCATGGTGTAAAAATGGGTCATAAAGCCCTCAAAATATAGAATGGAATCCAAATGAGTGGGTTGGCCCTCAAATAAATTGTATAATACATCAAAAGGTGAAAAAATACGAGAGTAATCTAATATCCTCAATATGGCATGTCAAGACTAGACTCGTGAAAGTGAAAATAGCCCAACTATGCATTGAGGATGTGAGTATAACCTTGATATATGTGAACTCCCTTATGATCTATGAAATTTCTTTACGCTAGTACAAAATGAGATATTAGTGACTATGCAACTAAAAATGTTAGTCACCGCAATTATTTCAAGTGAATTACTACTAAATTTGAGCAATTTTAAGTGACCCAAATATAAACAACTAACTTAAATGACCAATTTAATATAGGAATAAAATGTACGACGATATAATAAGTGACCCAACTAAAAGTGACTAACTTAAATGACTAATTTAGTCAAGGACTATAATATATAACTAGATAATAAGTGACAAAATTAAAAATAATTAACGTAAATGACTGCTATAGTCCAAGAATAAAAATATGACTAACTTCAATTACAAAAAGTATATGAATTAGTCATTTATGCTAGTAATTTTTAATTGTCACTTAGAAAATGGAAAATTGCAATTTTGATACTGAATTGTTACATTTTACTAAATTTTAATACCGCAGATTGATTCACAGACCCCTTTAATCCATCTGCAATCTTAACATTTAGAGACCCCTTTAAGGGAGTCTTTAAATCTGTATAAATCAAATAAAGCTTTAGAATTCTATAGATTTAACTCTACAATTTTAATATTTTATTATTACATTTTTTACACTACAAACAATTTTAATCACCACGACATAAATCAAATAACATTTAAATTAAAATTTTATGAATTTATTGAGAATATCACCCTCCTTTAAATCAAATTATAAGTACTTCATAAATTGACATTTTTTTCGATGTATTTAAAAATAAATTTCACCCAGATCCACCTTTCTCGTTTCAACACACCCAAACATTTGATATTGTTTTAACACTTTTTATAAACAAATAAATTAAATGACTTGCAATCCCTTTAGGACCAGGAGGATTCTGGATTGTTTGTTTGTTTTCACAATGTTAAATTAGACAAGAAATATGATACACAATGGAATGTAAGGTGACATATTCATTGAGAAAAATAGTTTATCTCAATTAAATAATGGAGAAGGCCAATTACGTTTAACTTTTTTATTTATTTGAGGGATAGATCGTCCATTGGAATCTCAAATAGAGAAAAAAGGGGAAGGAAATATGGTATAAACTTCCCTTTTTCTTCCCATAAATTTTGTCATCGTTGACCCATCAATATCACAAGTTCATTCAACTAGATCTCCTTGGTGAGGGCCAGAGGTTGGGTAGGTGTGTTTTGAAGAAGAAATTAGTCAAGGAAGTGGGAAGTGGAAGCAGTGTTGTTGGCGGTGGGGAAAGAAAAAGAAGGTTGACATAGGGACTCCACAGGCATACGAAGGTGCTCCTTATTGGGACAACAGATACACGCAGGACAATGGGCCTTTCTACTGGTACCAACAATACTCAGGCCTTGCCCCACTCTTCCATCTCTACATCCCCAAACGCCATCACATTATCATGGTTGTTGTGGCAATGCAGGTTTGTTTGTGTTTTTTTATACATTTGCATATATGTTTTTAATTTTATTTTGGATAGGTGATGCCTTTTGTTTATCTGTGAAGAGCTTTGAAACCCAACTGTGATATTTATCATGGCAAGATGGGGGACTCCATAAGATTTAATCTTGAACATATGCCTTGAAAAAATACTGCTTCTAGAAATCCATTAGTTTCCTCCTATACCCACACTTACATATAATTGCATTTATATTTAATTGCAAAAGGCTAAAATTAGGGAGGTTGGTGGTCCCATTGCATTCATTCATATTTTATTTAACCCTTTTGTTAGGTCCCTATACTACTAGTGTAAACCCTTATTGTTATTAGTACAACCCCCTCATTATGTTGTTGTGCCCATGTAGTCCCCATATTGTTATTATTGTGCCCCATAGAAGCCCAATATTGTTATTATTGTGCCCTTACATTATTATTGTTATGTTGTCTCTGATTATATTATGACCCTTTAGACTCCTATATACAGAAAGGAGGTATTGTCATTTGTATCATCCAAGAATTATTCATTTGTGTAATGTAAAGGAGGTTGCCCGCTCGAAGAGGCTTATTTTGAAGGCGTTGATCTCTCTTTTATATCTTTTTGTGAGCCAGTTTCACAACATTTGGTATCAGAGCTTCGAATTCAAGGGTTTCGTTGCTCCAAACAAGTCATCGTGGAATTTTCACAATAACTATTTTGCTACGAAATTTCAGAAGCTAAAAAAAACATCAATTTGAGAAGCAATCCGTTTGAACCTCAGGTTTGAATTTCGGATCTTGTCTCTCTATATTTTCAGAGATACAATCTGAGGAGGTTAGGGTTTTTGCAAAGCTCTAGAATTTCATCTCAAACAGGTCATCGTGGAATTTTCACTATAATGTTTTTCTATGAAGGTTCAGACCCTAAAATTAAAACCCATTTGAGCCAAAACCTTGGTGAAGCACGGGCCCACATTTCAGATCTTGTTTTGTTAAAGTTTCAGAGATACATTTCAAACATTTAGGGTTTCTACAAGCCCCTGAATTACATCCCAAATAGGTGACATTGGGAAAATCATCATAACTGTCTCTCTGAGCATCAGATTGAAATTTCATAAGAAGTTACAGAAAGAGGACGGATTGTAGTTTTCTATGTATATTTTTCAGATCCAAAGGTCGAAACAGTGACATGTTGCACTTCTTACAAGTTCTCTCTTCTGAGAAGGTATATAATCAGGTCATCTTGGGAGATTGCACGTAACTCTTTCTTGGAGAATCCAATTTCGATCAAGTCGGTGGCATTAAAAAGAGGATGCAGAGGGCTACCACAGATCGAGATTGCAGAATTGGGAGATCTAAAATTACATATTACAGTCGTTTCAAGATCGGGCTCCTAAAATCAAGAAAAGGCGATATGAGGAAGTTTGATGGAAAGGATGCGGTAAATTGGATACTACAGATGGAGCAATACTTTGATCTACACCAGGTGCAACTGTTGCAAAAGGTACGTATTGCATCTTCATATTTAGAACCGGATCAATTTTTATGGTATAAAGGGATTTGTTCTCGTAAACCACTTGTTACGTGGTCAATTTTCACGGAGGAAATGATAACACATTATGAGGATACAAAGAGAAACACCTTCATTAACCAATTAATAAATCTAAAACAAAAGTGTTCAATGGCAGAGCACATTGAGGACTTTCAAAAATTGAATATAAGGGAAAATGATATTCCAGAGAAGCAGAGGATTGATGTCTCCATAGGGACTTTAAAGGATAACATTCAACATGAGGTTCGTCTTTGAGAACCTGATTCATTGGAGAAGACATTCAGGTTGGCAAGAAAAGTGGAAAGAAAAATTATGGCAACAAGAAAGTCTACCCCTCATAAATATAAAGATGGAAGTGTTGTTTCTCCTAGACTTCCACAACCTACAAGGTCGACACCACAACAATTGGAAGAAAAAAGAGCACAAGGGATTTGTTACAATTGTGATAAAAAATACATTAAAGGTCATAAGTGTGTTGAGAATAAATTATTTTACATTTATTGTGAAGAGGAGGAAGAAAAGGATCAAGAAACGTCAAAAGAAGAGGATATACACTAGGAACCAACCCGAGAGAAAGAAGAAATGAATCCGACCATATCTTGTAAAGCATTGGCAAGAATTACCACTCATCAAACTCTCAAGATAGAAGGACATATCAAGAAGAAAAATGCCTAAGAAGTGAAATATCGCATCAAGAAAGAAGAAATTAATCTCACCATATCTTGTAATGGATTGGCCGGAATTACCACTCCTCAAACTATCAAGATAGAAGGACATATCAAGAAAAAAATGTTCAAGAAGTGAAATATCACATCGAGCATCAAGAAATGAATCCGACCATATCTTGTAATGCATTGGAAGAAATTACCACTCCTCAAACTCTCAAGATAGAAGGACATATCAAGAAGAAAAAGATTCAAGCAGTGAAATATCACATCGAGCATCAACAACAAGTTCTCCAACTTTTAAAGGATAATGCCACTTTGGTGCATAATCGAATGAAACAACAGGAAGATCAACATCGGAGTGAAAGAAGTTTTGATCTAGGTGATTGGGTATTTTTACGGCTACATCCATAAAGCAAATGTCCCTCAAGCAATCTATTTATGAGAAGGAAATGTTGGCAATACTACATGCACTTAAGAAATGGCGACCTTACCTAATGGGAAGACACTCCAAGGTAAAAATGGATCATGATAGTCTTAAATACTATTTAGAACAAATATTATCTTCAGACGAACATAAAAAATGGGTCACAAATATGTTGGGTTATGACTTTGAAATCATCTATAAAGAAGGGAAGAAAAATGTTGTTGCATATGCACTCTCAAAAAAGGATGAGGATGTGGAAGCATTGTTTTGTACTATTTCTATTATCCAACCAGCTTGGATAAATGAAGAAAGGGATGAATGGAAGAAGGACGAAGAAGTGTGGCCACTCATTCAAAAGTTGCAGAAGATCCCAATTCAAAAAATATTGCTAGAACTTGATGAGGAAGGAAAAATCATACTGGAACCTGAAGCAGTCATAGAAACAAGAACCCGACAGCTACGAAATCGATCAATTTTAGAATATCTCATCAAGTGGAAGAACTTATCCACTGAAGATTCCACATGGGAAGACAAGAATTTTATACAGAAGCATCACGAACTACTCAAGCGTCGAGGAAAACTCTTTTTGAAGGAGAGGGGCATGTTAGGTCCCTATACTACTAGTGTAACCTCTTATTGTTATAAGTACAACCCCCTTATTAAATTGTTGTGCCCATGTAGTCCCCACATTGTTAGTATTGTGCCGCATAGAAGCCCACTATTGTTATTATTGTGCCCTTACATGATTATTGTTATGTCGACTCTGATTATATTATGACCCCTTAGACTCCTATATATAGAAAGGAGGTCTTTTCATTTGTATCATCCTAGAATTATTCATTTGTGTAATGTAAAGGAGGTTACCCCCTCGAAGAGGCTTATTTTGAAGGCGTTGATTTCTCTTTTCTATCATTTTGTGAACTAGTTTCCCTACACTGGCCACCTACTTCCCTTTTGGCCACAGTGGCATGGAAAATACCCCACTAGTTTTCCATCAGTGGTGTTGTGTTCCAATTGATGATGCCCTCCTACTTCCCTTTTGGCCACTGTGGCAATGGGAAATACCCCACTAGTTTCCTATCAGTGGTGTTGTGTTCCAATCGATGATGCCATTCTACTTACTAGACATTAAAACTTGGTATGCACATGAATTAACCATATGGGTGCGAATGAAAGGGACTCTTCTTGTGTTAGTAGCGATACAATTAAAATATGTAGGTAAAGGGCATTTTATGCCATGGATCAAGGACTCAAATGTAGCCTCCACAAGTAGATGTTATAAACTCTACAAATCAAAATTTCCCTATCTTACAGTAGAAAAAGACTGATATTTTAAGAACACATTAGCTTTCTACATATTCAAGTTGGTTTCTTAGCAATATAAACCATGTCTCTCCATACAAATAAGAAAACGGGTTTGAGGATAAAGTCATAGTCTGTTAGGTAAATTGACGCGGGGTTAGAGTCAAGGTTGACTAGGTTAAACAGTGGAGGTTTGGGGCACGTGGTATTGTGTACCCATGGTTTTTTCCCCATGGTATTACATGTAATGGAGCCTATAAAAGGCTAGAAAGACTTCATTATAACGTAGGCCAGGGAGGTTAGCAAGGAAAGCTCACTTGGCCCAGTTGGCTAAGGTTTTGGCTAAGGCTAATGAAATTTCATTGGGTTGGGTGAGCAAGGAAAGCTCACTTGGCATGGTTGGATAGGGTTTTGGCTAAGGCTAATGAAATTTCATTGAGTTGGGTGAGCAAGGAAAGCTCACTTGGCCTTGTTGGCTAGGGGTTTTCTCAATAAATATGTTTTTCTCTCCGTTTATATTTTCTTCATTTGGTATCAGAGCCGAAGGTGGATGTACTTGGCTTTAAAGGGATGCCTCAATTGTGAAGTATTTATTTGGCCGGTGGATGCAGATATCATGGAGTTTTCTTGCATATTTGGAGATCCACATGAAAAGCCATTGATAGATGCACATGGGTATTGTAATGGAGTGTCAAGTTGATATAGGTTTGATTATTTATTATTTGTGGATTTCCAGTGGTTAGATTCTCATGTCTTTTTTATTATATCACAGGCAGAACGTGGCCATCTACATGCAGGGGAAAACACTGGTGGAATCCATTGTAGACTATAATTTTGTTGTTGCATTGGTGAGCCGAGTTGTGGCCATTATAATTATGTGTGTTGTTGGATTTAGCTTGAATGATGTAAAGGATAAAATCTTAATAGAAAGTTTTGTGTGGAATTCAAGGATTTCATAGCGAGATCCAAGAGGATTCAAATCTTGGAATGGACTGTAGGTCCAACAACAACGCCAGTTTGTCAAGTCGTTGGAGTGCAAGGGACACAAGTGTGGATGACTTATGTATTTACCCATAGAAGCTGCTCTGCAGGTATGTAGAGGGAACTAAAATTGGTCCAAGACTGAAGAAATATGGTGCCAGAGGTGGAAGTGGAGACGGGAAGCCCTTGGAGGCTATCAGGCCAATGATTTATATTTATGGAAAGGAAAACATTTGAAGGCCCTGAGACACTAAGATTATGAATTGGTTGGACCAGAAAACACTAGGATCCATCGTGTCATTCAGATCAAAGTCATATATTTCTCAAACGTAGGTGATAGAGGTGAGAAAATAAGCCTTTCCTGTGGTTTTTGTACCCGTCAGACTCAAATCTTGGCGTGGACTCCCTGGATGGTGGAGGGGTAGAAATTTGAGATACTTTTGGATGGCTACGGGCAACGATTTGTGACTTGGTGAGTTATCGAGTGTTGTTGGGCGCCACAGTTAGAAATATTAGCACAAATCCAACTAGAATAGTTATGTTATTATGGAACTTGTAGGATATGCTGGACTTGATTTATGAAAAAAATTCCTTTTTATAAAAAAAAAAATCAAGGTTCCAGCCATGGAGGAAGTTTTCCACGGCTCGTAGAATTGACGGATCCATTGAAAAAATAGGTGCATAGGTTTATCAGTTCATATACAAGATTTTGGGAGTCTAGGCTAGTTCATATACAAGATTTTGGGAGTCTAGGCTAGTGCTTTGGATGATGATGTTGCCTTGGCTTACCTGAAATTGGATGACAAGTGAAGCTCCCTTCGCTAGGACTTGGTGTAAGAAAGGAGGGTGGTTTTCAATTTTTTTATTTTTAAACATGTGCATTGGATTTTACTTACCTCAATGTTCTAAAGGAAAGAAGATGGAAAATAATTGCAATGATAAAAATATATCTATCTATATATTATAATGAATTAAAAAAATTGCATGTAAATAGGTATATTGTTGTAAGACCTAGAAAGGCATGCATACCCCTCGGTAATCACTGGTAAAGTTGGGGTGAGGGCCAAAGTGAGCAGGGCTAGGTTGACTCACTTAGCAAGGTTGGATGGATTTAGTCAAGGAATCCCAAGTCAAGTTTAAGGGGGAATGTTAGGTAAATTGACTCGGGGTTAGAGTCAAGGTTGAATAGGTTAAACAATGGTGATTTTGGGGCATGTGGTATTGTTTACCCATGGTTTTTTCCCATGATATTTTACATGTAATGGAGCCTATAAAAGGTTGGGAAGAATTAATTATAATGTAGGCGAGGGAGGTGATAAGGAAAATCTCACTTGGCCTAGTTGTCGAGGGTTTTGGCCAAGGCCAATGAAATTTCATTAGGTTGGGTTTTTCCCCGAAGATGGGGTTTTCCAAGGGAAAATATTTTGTGCATTGTGTATGTTTATAATTGTTGTTGTGTTAATGTATTTCCTCTCAGTAAATTTAATATCTCTCTCGGTAAATATGTTTTTCTCTCGGTTTATATTTTCTTCATAGTCCATATGATTATAGATACCTCACATTATCTACATTCAAATTCGATGTTTATTGGTTGGAATCAAATAAAGAGTTGAACAGATGTAGAAGCTAAATATATGTGATTACGTTTATTATCTATCTCTCTCTCTCTCTCTTGGGGAAGAGGGGGGGGGGAGTCTAGCTAGAGTAAAGGACTACTACAACTCTCTTCTTCTCAAACATAAAGTCATTTAGATATCATGTAATCACTGCCTCTTTATCTCACCTCTTTTTTTCCTCTTATTCTGGAAATTCATCAACTACTGCAACAAATTTTACTTTCTTTGATCTTGAACTTGTTTACTTTGAATTTGCGTGTGATTCATCGATCAAGTATGCAATTTATTATTTATAAAGTCTCATGTTTTTTTGAAGAAATTCATGATATAGATAGAGGTACATATCCTTTTAAAATTCCTTGTCTATGACGAGATCTAGGTTGGTTTTAGTATCTATATAAATATTATGGAGGGACCCTTGCTACCTTACACTATCCATACTATAGGTATTTGGCTCTATTTTGTTTCCTTTTAGGTAGCATATCGTAGGGAAAGCCTTCTAGGGAATTTCGATTTTTTGAGTATGGTACCTAGGGTAAACCCTACATTCTTCAAGGCATAAGGCTAGGTAAACAACTCATGAAAATATCATGTATAGCTCACATAACAAAGTGGGATTTCAACCTGGGTGGAGAGGGTAACAACTTTTCTTGACAATTACTTGAGCTGCACCCAGTTGATAGATACTTGGCTCTATATTTGGGGGAGGCTATTACTTCTAGATATTGGACATTGTAGGGGTATTTTAGGTGTACAAGATTGATCACCTCCTCCTTCCAAGCTATCTCAAATTTTGAAGGCATTAAGAAAGGTAGACACTACAATCATAGGCTCAACAAGTGGTAGATTCATGAGGCAATGCTCCTTGTGAATGTGATTGCTCCTTGCCCTTGTTGTAGAGGGATAACTACCATTATTCATCCCCAACCTAGATCTTGTGGACATTTGCACAAAACTAGTTTTCTTTCATCGTCAAGAGCCTTATTGACATTGAGTGTTAGGAGAGCTACAACAAGGAGTTCTTGACGCCCCCGAGAATATCACAACGAGACCCTCTTAATCTGGTTACTCCTTTAAGGACATTGTTAATGTTACAATTCATACTTTGTTGGTGGTTGATATAGGATTCTTGGTGCTCCCTAGAATAGCGATTGAGTGTTCTTAGTTTGGTTACTCCTCAAAGAACATTATTAGACTTAGCATTGGCACATTCACAATGGCTAATATCATTGGCATTTTCACAATGGTTCTTAATTATGTTGTTGTTGTCATGACTCTATCTGTTTCTCTTACTCTATGGGTTTTTCTTATAGAGTTTCTATATATTCTACATTTCATGTGGTTTCTCCTTTTGGGTTCACCCCTTTTCAGGTTTTAAATTTGGTCTTTATTTCTTTTTCTTTTTATTTCAGAGATGCTCCAGATTCTAGACACTTCCTCCACTGCATGTTTTCAATATCATTAACCTACTTTGGTTACTCTTGGGAATTAGTTGCTCATTTTGTGTAGGTCCTAGGGCCTTCAGCTTGATTTTTGTTACATGGTCTAGATTTGGTGGTAGCTTTATTATTGCTATAATTTTTACTTCATTATTGGTTTTGTTTGGACGATTTAGATTTGAAGATTTTTATGTAGAGTGTGGAAGGATGGTACAAGATGATAGTTGGCTTCTTTTATTTTGGGGTTTTTTTCTTATAAAGTTTCTATATCTTCTATGTTGTCTAGGTTTTATCCCTTTTTAGGTTTCAACTTTGATATTTATTTTGGATATTCTCTAGACACTCCCTCATTACATACTTTCAATCTCATTGACCTACTTTGTTCACTCATAGACATTACTTAGAGTTTCTCATTTTCTGTAGTTCTTAGGGCCTTTAACATAGGGGAAGCTAGACTTCTATTGCATGGTCTAACTTTTTGGTAGTTTTATTATTGTTGTCATTATTTCTTCCATTATTGGTCTTGTTTGGTTTTAGTGTAGAGTGTAGAAGGAAGGTGTGGAGATGATTGTGCATTTATTAAATTATTCATTTTATCCATTTTATTTGCAGAATGTTTTTTAAATTTATTTTTCTTTCTTACTTTCAACAATAATATTATACATCTCTCTTGGCTCTAACTAGAAAATAGGAAATTTTGGCTCAGCTATAAATAGGAAGATCTGATATGAAGGTAGAAAATCTGACTAGATTGAAATAAGTACTCGCATTATAAAAAGATAGCATGACAATGATAATTTTGTAAGAGGGAAATGTTAGTTAATCTGATCATACCTGACATTTTTAAGGTTGTCATGTCATCCACTCATCCTCAAGCAAAATGCCTTCTTATGTAGTGAAGCAACAATGAGAAGACCATTTGTGTTGTATACTAGTCCCAAAACATGTTGGCAACCTTGTAGTTCCATAAGATATGTTTAATTGATTCTGACTAGTTGAAATCTACACAACATCCATCTATAAACCTTGATATGATGGAGTAGAGTGATATGAAATAGGGAATTAGTTTTGGATTCTCAAATAGGCGAGTTTCAGAAATAACATTTTCATAATTGAAGGACACAAGGAAACAACATTAATTGTTTAAAAAAAGAAAAAAAACTTGAAAAAGTAATTTAGAACCCTAAAAATTGCAATTTTCTGAATTAAGTTTTTTTTTAATAAAAAGGTCTTTCATAGGCACCACTTCTTTTGGTGTTTCTTTGTGCTTTTTTCCCTAAAATCTTTTCCCTTAGCAAACATGTTTTTTGGTGTTTTTGGACAAGAAACATCCGAGTAATGGAAAATTTTGGAAGTGCCCTAGAAATTTTTCTAGGGTGATTTGTTCCTACTTTTGTCCCTGAAATGCTTATGGATAGGAAATTAGGAATGGCATGGCAGGGGTTTCCTGTGACTTTGGATGAAGTTGATACTTAATTGCTAAATTGTTATGAAGAGCCACAAATTTGAGAACCTAAGTATTAAAAGAAGAATTTATCTCCTAAAAAATTTGCCACCATGAAATACATCATAATTCATGATCATAGACATTGTATTTCATATGGATATCTACTATTAGTTGTACAAGCAAATGTTTGAAGTTAGTTGACATAGTGCCATGAAGATAGGACAATCCACTGATTAAAGTTGTTGATAGAATTTAAGATATCACTTAGACAACTTCTTACCTTCACCCTTATCCCACAAATCACTCCATGTATGGAAACCTTTCTTTTCCAACTATTTCCTACAAAAACCGGTGACTCGAAATCCCAATTTCCTTCAATTTGTAAAAAAAATCCATATTGAATGTTCAACCAAGTTTCAGCCTTGATGAAGTCCAAGTAATCTCAATGCCATTGTTTTGAGACTAATTTTTGTCCCGGCCATATCCTCTTAAGAGCACGTGGAACAAAGATCTTAAAAACATCAGTTGTACCAACAATATCACATAGATCAAAAGGGTCATTGATATTTGTTACATATGTGGCATTTCAAAACTAATGTAGTGCAAGCATTGCCATTCATTTTTTTATCAATTCCCTAACAACCCATTTGGAATTTAACACAACCCCTTAAGCACTGATACGTTTGAAAATGAGCCCTCAATCCTTTATGCACAAAGCACCTAGATCCTACAAAATCAATGACATGGGGTTCCCTCATTGCTTCCTCCAAATGAAAGGAGCATATCTAGCTTCTGGCATCCAAAATAGAAGGAACGAGACAAAAAGAGTAGAAAACATGACTTGCAGCTAGGATTCTCTTATGATGGTGATCCAACCTGCAAGATGCATATTTTTAGCAACCCATTGTCAAAGCTTGCTTTCAAAATTGTAAAAATTCCAATCCCAAAGCGTTTTTATAATCACTCTTTTTGGCCTTGATACTAGTCTTTTTCGGAGAGGAAAAATCATATCAATCACAACAATTGCAAGAATTTTTTTTTTAAGTTGCAATTCAAACATGTGACAGGGTTTAAATTTTCCACACTAGTGTTCTTCATATCATAATTCACAAGAAATTTACATGCACAAAAGAAAACCATGTTTCTAGAAATTGGTGCTTCATTGTAAACTAAAAAATGAGGTTGAACCCCTCTTAAAATGAAATAGACAGTTCTATTCCAAGAAAACAAAGTTACTCCATTGATCGCTTGGTCCTCTAAACCCAATTTTCAAGAGACTCAAACTGAATAGGAAAAAAATGGCTATAAAATTGCTACAAAGAACCACTTTTTCCTCTCTTATTTTATGATCTTAGTATTTTGTTATGATTTTTGTTTTAGTTTAATGAATTGTTATTTTTAATTCTAATAGAATCCACATATTGATTTTATTTGTCTTTTTATGAGTTTCTGTTGGATGCACATGACATTTTTTCTCATTAGGGATGCACTTGAAGGGTAATTTATATTATGAGCCTTGTGGAATTTCTTCAATTTTGTGTGTTTCCAAAGCTAAATTTGTTTTTAGTATATTGCTATATATTTGGCCCCATTCAATTTTGGGTTGCCTAAGAAGTTTTTTCAGAAGATATGGCTAATGATGGTTACCAAGAAATTGCCAACATTGATATATCGTGTGTGCCTATTGAAGCTAGGTAGAAAAAGTATCAGGAAGGTCATTGTTTGATCTTCAAGCATGTCAACTCCATCTTTAATTTTATTCGAAATGATATTTTGAAAATATGCGAATGCATAATCTATCTATAAGTTTGTAGTTTGTCACTACGCTTGTATTTCTTAACCAGCCACACACATGAAAAAATGGACATTTGAGATATGTCGGCCTTTAAAAATAGTTACTTTGATAGTGTGTTTGACAAAGGTATTGAGATACTGAGCCTATTGCTAAAGTTTTTCTTATCTTATTGTTTCAAACTCGAACGCAAAATTATTTTAGTGGAGAGTCGGAATTTGGAATCAAAATGATAATATGATGTTGAATAATATTTACGTATTGATATTTTTAAGTAGTGTTTATGCAATTTTCTAATGCACCTGTGTAATAGAGAACTGAGGAATTATATTCCAAATTGTTTGTTTATGTGGTTTTGTTTTTGCCCGTGGATATTGTTAACCAGGAATGTTCGATTCCCTTATGGTAAATATTTTACTTTAACATGTGAAGGTTTTGGTACTAAATTTATAATTGGTAAAATATTGTTGAAATATTTGTTTTTCTAAGAGATTTAAGTGTTTATAATTGCCTTTTGCAGTGTGGACCTAATGCACGGCAAAATGTTGGACGTGGTTCGCAGGTATGTATGGTGTAAAATAAATAAACTATTCAAGATCTAGAAAAGATGGATAATAGTCTAAGCCCTCGTATGTTTCTATTGAATTAGTATATTACTACCTATATAAGGTTATTCATATAGGATTTTGAAGCCAAGAGGTGTATATATTTTGTTAATTTGTGCTCTTCAAATGTTTTATGAGTTTTTTTTTTTAATATATTTTCTTGAAAATTAAGCTTGGCTAGTCACTTGTTTATCTCTATTTCACAGATTACTTATGGTGACCCTCCTGTCCAAATGTCTCATTTGAGAGCTCTAGAATAGTGTACAATAACTCTTCATGTTGTAGGCTTGTTAAATCAAGAAATATCCGATTGTTTATCCATGTTTTAGTAAACATTACAACATTTTATGTCTCATAGTATATGATTACTCTAGGGTCTATTTCTTCTTTGGAATCCTTTCTCATATTGCATTTCTATTTCGAACACTTGATATAGTTTTAACTAAATTGGAATTTTTATTAGTATCCTTGTAAGCAATCTGAGTTGGAAATGTAACAACTAACATCCATTTAGAGGGATTTGATTGGAAATATAAAGAGTTCAGTCTCATAAAATATTAGGTAAAATAACTATGAGTGATTTTTGCTTTGGATTTCATGAAATATTGGAAAAATAATTTATCCCCAAGATGAAATGTGAATTGAAATCTATTGTGTACAATTATGAAAATAGTGGATGTTCTATATCATGTGAGGGTGATTGTGCATGCCAATGTGTGTTAGAACAAAAGAGTATTGATATTACAACTAATACCTCCCTTAGGAAATTATTTTAGGGAGGGAAGATCGGGTCATCTATCTAGGGAGGAAAGATTGGGTAAAGATGATGGAATCCCAGTTGCTTCACAAGGAGAGAATATGATTTAAGCAATTGAATTTCATTTTACAAAGGAATCACAAATGAAATGAAATTCACAAGGTCATCATAATAAATTAATGCATTTGGGCAAGTTACATAAGAATTAGGAGTTGTAATATATATGAGAGAGATCATCACAACATTGGATGAGTAAGGACAATCTATTGGTGCAAGTTTAGTAAAAAATGTACCCACCATTTTTGAATTAATTCTTGAAGAAAAGCACGATGTTTGCATGAATCTACAAGCAATGATATTGTTTGGAAATTTTAGTGGATTAATGCTATCAACTTGGGTCTTTGAAAATTATGTTGCAGTGGTATCGAAAATTATAGCCTGTCACAGAAGTCCCATTTCAATCTCAACGATAAGGAATTTATTAGCATTTAGTTTGTAGATGAGGATGAACTGGAAAATGTATTGATTGTGGTGCCTTTAACACTATGAAGGATAAATGAGAGGTACTCAAAGAATATACTTTATAATAATTGTAGTTCAATTAATACAACAATGATTTTTCTTTATGGAGATTGGGGTTTGTTTTAAGATTTATTGATACTTATTCAAGAGGAAGTGGTTGAGTGATTATTACATAAGTAAGCCTTATAATTTAACACCCCCTCTTAAGGCTCACTCCATTGAAAATAAAACTCACTAAAAGCAAATGTACATCAACAAAACAAAACATAGAACCATACATTCAAAAGGTTTTTTTTTTAAGTGACTACTTGGATTAGTAAGACAAATTCAAGCTACTTTCTATTCCATTCAAAAATATAACCTTATAGTTATGATTCAAGTTTCCTAGCATCATCGGTCATCAATATTACTTGAAATGTCTTGTAACACTCGTAAAGGTATGATGTTGAACATCTAGATCTTGGATATTGATCTTAACTTAAACAAGAACACAACAAATTACACATATAACCATAAATACAGAAATGCAACAGAAATAACACTTCATTTCATTAATACCAGAATAATGAAATATGCTTACAAACATAATGGAAATAAACTAGCATGGGCGATGGTAGCTTATCTTTGAGAAGAGATGTGGCGGCTACATGCCTCTGAACTGTGTTACAATGAGGCTCAAAGGCTTATTTATTATTGAGAAATAATGGAAAACCCTAAACATCCAAAAACCTAACCCTAGGAGATGAAGCACCATAACTGTGGGTCCCATTTGGGTAAATTGGTACATCAACTTCTTGGGGTCGTAAATTTGGCATACGATCTCCTTTTGGCTATCATAATATCTCGTTTCAAAGATCTCAAAGAGTAGGCCAAAAGCATACTAGGCAACTAGTTTGGGACATTTTTAGTCTCTTCATTTTCCCTAAAAACATCATTTAGGGCCTCAAAATGGCTCCAGAAGTTCAGGACCTGATAAACTGCCAAAAATAGTAAACTGTGCTATAATTAAGGAAACCGAAAAAACTGAAAGAGACAATGTTTGGGGTCTAAGTGGAATAAGTGGGTGACCACCAATATCCGCCTCGATTAGATATTCCTTGAACCAATGGACAAAAATCCCCACCTGCATGTCTCATAACTAATGTTGCAAACATTAACATTGGGAGAAAATCAACAAGGGTCTAAAAATGAAAATATTGAAAAAATCAGGAAAATATCAGTAAAAATGAGCACACATCAGCAAAATTAAGATACCACCAAAATATTGGCAAAAATCCGTAAAAATTGACTAGGTCAAAATTTCGCAATTTTATGGTTTTTTTTGTGATAAAATCAGGATGCTTGCAACATTGCTCATAACTCTTGTAAGGTATAGTTTTGTTGATCCATAAGAATTTTGGCCCTGTGAACAATTATCTTTCTTCCATTGCATCCCACCCTATCCTCAAAGTATGGGCTGTTGAAATTGTAGCTTGGGAGGTATTTCCACAACCCTTAGAGTACTAGGTTTGTGTGGAGTTGGCTCATGAAAATAATGTTTTATGGGAAAAGCACCCTAGTGGTGGGATTTAGACCCAATGTTGTGGATAAGGACCTGAAGATAATCTTTTTTTATTCTAATTATTGAAAGCTTGAATGAAGTTAAGGGCTCCTAAGTTCATAATTGGAGAGATATAAATTTATGTGACCTAAGGAGAGGTCTCAACACATCATAGCAATTGATTTCAAGAAGGACATCGAGTCTAGAAAAGAGACCCAGACCTCAAGAGGATCTATAACTTGGAGAGAAGCTAATTTCTTAGTTTATCTTGTGTTGGGAGAAGGCTGAGTATCCTCATCAAGTAAGGGAAAATTTATGTAGTGGTTTTATGCCCTAGTTAGGGCTTTGTCCATGAAAAAGGAGGGTTGAGACCCTGAAAGAGGCATAATAAGCCTTGGTTTTATTTTGTGTGGAGGAATAAAGTTTCTCAGGAAATTACATAGTGTTTTTTACGGTTCAATCCAACCCTAAAAGAACCTAAATTAGCCTCAGAATTGGAACATAGGAGTGAACATCTACATGTGAAAAGATAGAGTTCATTGGATAGTGGTTGGGCCCTTATGTTAATGGGGATTATATGCTAAGGTGGACTATCAATGTTCACAATGGTCAATCAAAAAGTTCCCCAAGAACCAAAATTCCTCAATGCTCAAAGTTGTTTGCCAATGTGTTGCTCACAATGCTCACTTAACTGAACTTCAAGGATCAAGATGTCTCAATGCTTACACACAATGACTCAAAACTATTTTGAACACTCCAAGGTGGTTGAATGTGAAATGATGGTTGTTTTCTTCATGAGGGAGTTGTCTTCTTTACGAGTTAAAATTAATATTATTAGGCGTTTAAGGGATTTGGGTTCCCACTCATGAGTTGGCTCCTAAAGATATTAAAAAATGTGGAAAGTGGAAATGTTTTTGGGGGACCATGAATCTGTGAGTGTGTGGGTGCTCTTTGCCTATCAAGGAGTGTGTGGGCACTCTTTCATAATTTCCATTATAGAATTTTCTTAACAACTATTGGTTGATTGTATATTTGTACTTCATTGAAAGTTGTTCTTTCCTTCATGTGATTCTTATGTTGGTTTTCTTTGATGATATATTTTTGTGGGATAGAGAAGACAATTCACATATTCGTTTTGGTGAACTATCAATAGATCTTATAATGTTTCTCTCTTTCAGGACCAATTTATTTTATAGTTTGTCATGAAGAGATGCTACATTATTAATTTTCCAAACATGCTCCTATAAAGGTAACCATGATGGATTTGATTGCTTTGCTTCATGTGATCAATGGATAAGTTAAATATCTTTCCAAATGATAAGTTAAATATCTTTCCAAATGATAAGTTTCACAAACTAACTTTTTGTAGGAGCTTTGACTTATTTGTGACAAGTTTACTCATGTTTCAAGGGGCTTTACATTTGTACATTTTCATTCCATATTGACTTTCATACATTTATTTACAAAATATCCAAAGTTGATTCCCATTTTTCGTTATTGATTTCTTTCACCTACTTTTGGAAACTTTTTGCTATTGATTAGCGAAAAATAATAAGGGAAGAATGGATAAAAATTGGTGGATTGTAGTGAAAAAGTTTCCCAAAGTAGCTTGGCCTAATGCCAAGAAGTTTGTGGTATATTCCATTCCTTACACTAAATTATTTTCTCTTCATTTTTAGATAGTTTGATGTATTCTATTCTCCTTGGGAATTGTCTTACTTAGTTGTTGTGTCCTTTTCAGATTTTATATTAGTGGGAGGGATGCATGTGCACAAAATGTTAACCAATCTATTCACTCTAAACTAATCAACCCTCTCTCTAAATTACAATTATAAGTTCATTCAATCATTCATTTGTTAGGAAATTGTGTATATATATTGCATCTTGTTTTTTTGCTCATTTATTTCTTGCTAAATATGGGATGAAGCTTGGGGAGTTGGACAACTTTGGCATGATATATTGGTAAATGTAATAGTGTATTGTTGTGAAGGACATGAAAAAAGTTTATTTGCAAAGTACATGCCTAATGCTACACTTGTAAAACACATTTTTCACTATAATTTCTTAGTATCATTTGGTATACACATTGACGCAACAATATTAGAAAAAAATTAAAATTGTTTACACTGAATTATTCCTAAAAAAGAACATGCTTTATACATTTTTTAGGCTCTCAAACGTTTTCTAGTTTCTATTGCACTTTAGTTTTTTGGGAAAAAACATTATAAATGAGTTCTAAATTTTTAGAAAAATGTGACATTACTTGGATTATATTGTTGAGATAATCCTTCTTTCATAAAGTTGACTATTCTCAAGGAATATCCACAAGTATGGATTACAAGTAAGAAAGTTTCCTAGCACATAAAAAGAAAGTATCTCACTTCAAGGATTAGAATTGAATAGGAATAAGGAAACTATGATTAAGGAGTAAGGTTCTGGATCTAAACATAGGTATGCACCTAAGATGTTAATGCATTCCCAATTTAACTAATATTCACATCAAGTTTTGTTACACATTTTTTTGAAACCCAATAGAGAATCCATCTAATGTATTGTTTACTAATGGAATTGTGTCTAAATTATTTGGCAAATGCAAAAAACCTTATCTATAAATGGGTTTTGATTTCAGAGGTTTTATTGGCTCTTTCAGACAAGGAAAATCTAGGATATGGTATAACTTTAGGCTTTCCAAGAATATTTTTTGCATCCTTCTATCCTCACCTGTAATTATAAACATAGCAAACTGAATTGCAATGTATAGCCTCAAAAAAAATCCATGTGGTGTGATGAACCCTCTTGACACTAGAAACAAGGATCATTGTTGATTTAAGAATGTGATTCAAAAATGTGTATGTCCTTAAAGGAACAAAAAATGGTAATGAATGCATTTCTTCTTAAGTATTTGCAACCTCCTTTTCTTAACTCCTCCAAATATTGAGATGGATCTATCATAACAATTTTCCTTGTTAAACACTAAACAATTGAATACTTTCACTCTTTGATTGAGGATTTTATTTGCAATGAATATGTTGTTTTTTGTTTTCATGCTTATATTTTTATTCCATCCTCAAAGCAATCCCATTGCAAACTTTTTCCTTTCGGAAGGAAATCCATTGAATCCATGTTCATCCTTTTTGTTGTGCAACTATGAACTCAAGTTAATTCTCTTTAATATTAATTTAGCATAAAATACTCTTCATTATAGCTTTTCGGTGCATATTGTTCTATTTTTGTCTCTCTTTTGTAACCATTATCCATAGCATAGCTTATGTCCTTGAGCATCAAATCAGTGCAATGGATTTCACATGGAATCCAAAATAACGTGGCTTGTTTCTCAATAACAGTATATTAGTGCCCATGCATTTAGTTGCATTATTTATTATGACCTAGACAAGATGCTCTAGACCTATCCATACATCGAATTGCCATAAAAATGTAGCATCAACACCACTATATAACACATTAATAGGTTGAAAAAGTGCTTTCCCCTTGAGACAAACATTTAATAAGGTTATTCCCTTCCCAATCAACCAATTCTTTGACATAACTTTATAGTTTTTCTTCTCCAACATTTTCTCAGTTCCTCCCTCCTAGTCATGCAACCATTTGATAATTTTAAGAATTTGACCTTCTCAATTCGTTATAATTGCAGGCTTGGTCATGTCAAGAGTTTATTTCTATATACCAGTATGAGGGAGATGTGTAATTTATTTTGTCCTCAACAAGGAGCTGACATGTGGTGTGCACGCATGCGCGCACACACACACACACAAAAAATTGGATCTATCATACACAAAGAGGGGTGTAGTTCCTTCAGATTTAAGCTTTTTTAGATTGAAAAAAATTGAGGAAAGTTTACACATCAAGGATTTGATCCTTCTGCACATGATAGATCTAGAGTTAAAATGGATCTACACTCATATCTAGGCCCAATGACAATAATAATATTAGATATTGCTTGGTAGAATGAGTATTATACTATTCTTCACATTGTTAATTGTATGCCACACAACAAAACACACTTGGTCATATTACTATGTTCTTTTTGCTTTTCCTTTAAAACAAAGAAGATTGTGCTCCTAGTTTTTGCTGGGTAACAGGGAAGCAACATTGCCCGTCATTTAATCGTGTCAGGGGGTCCCTTCCCTGGCAGGGCGCTACCCCCAAAGCTAAAAATAGATGTAAAATTTCCTTGTTAAATATTGTAATTTCATAGTCAATCTGAGCTGTTCATTATGCAGATCATCTAACCGTAGAAGTTATGTTTAATTTAGGGTTTTTTCCCTAGAAGGCAACAATTGTATTGTGTTAGATATATATGTGTATTCTGAGCGAGAAAGAGAGAGGAGATCGTGTGAGAGAGAAGAGGAAATTACAACATATCTACTATAGATTGTATCTCTTCATTTTGTTGGATAATATAAAAGGAAGGACTAGCTATTTCTCCATGGACGTAGCCCAAATTTGGTGAACCACGTATATTTGTGTCTCTCTCTTATTTTATGCATATTATGTGTTTGTGTTTTTGCAATATTTTATGTGTTCCATTGCTCTGTAATATATAATTTTGTAAAAAATGGTATCAGAGCCGGAGGTCTATTTGGCTGATAAACTTGCAGGAGGGAAGGGTTCCTGGTTCGAGTGGAAGATGGCAGGTTTAGGGTCGAAAAATTTAATGGCCAAAATTACCAGCTGTGGAAGATGCAGAGGGAACATTATCTGTCATAAATATTTGTACCTAACATTGAGAAGAAATAAAAAGAAGTCGACGAGTATGTCAAACATAGAATGGGATATTCTCGATAGAAGGACACTTGGAACAATGCGGCTGTGCCTAGCATCGTCAGTAGCCTTCAATATTTCAAAGGAAATGTCAACAAAGGGTTTAATGTCAACATTATCCAAACTATATGAAAAACCATCGACCTCAAATAAGGTATTTCTTATGAAGCGTTTATTTAATATGAAGATGTCAAAAGGTGGATCTGTTGCTGGTCATTTAAATGAATTTAATACGGTTTCCAGTTAGTTATGTTCTGTAGGGGTAAATTTTGATGATGAAGTTATGGCTCTTTTATTTCTATTCTCATTGCCAGAAAGTTGGAGTGGTTTAGTTATGGGCATTAGTAACTCTGTCTTTGGATCTAGTACTTTAAAGTTTGATGATGTTGTCGATGCAATCCTTAGCGAGGAAATGCAACAGAAAAGCTCCGGTGAGACAGTAGGTAATGCTTTGACTGCAAAGACTAGGGGAAGAAAAATGGAAAGAGGAAGAACCCAGGATATCGCAGTAGGTCAAGGAAAGGTAGATCCAAGTCCATATCAAGGATAATGTGCTGGAAATGTAGGAGAAAAGGACACCTAAAGAAAGACTGTAAGTCTCAGAAGGGAAAAGAAAGAGATGTGCAACAAGAAAACAATCATGAAGCAAATGTGACAGGTTATGTGCTGCAAGATGCTTTGATTCTTTCATTAGAAAATATTATTGATTCCTGGGTGGCCGATTCAGGGGCCTCATTCCATGCCACACTTGATAGGAAACATTTTCATGATTATGTTCAAGGAGATTTTGGACAGGATCGTTTGTGTGATGATAAACCCTGTAAAATCATTGGAATGGGTAAAGTTTTCATAAAACAACAGAATGGAAACCAATGGCTATTGAAGGAGGTAAGTCACGCTCCAAATCTAAAGAAAAATCTAATTTCAATAGGGAAGTTGGGAGGTGAAGGTTGTGTAACTACTTCTACGAATAAAACCTGGAAGGTCACTAAAGGAGCTCGAGTAATAGAAAAAGGAGAAAAGGTTGGTACATTGTATTTATGCAATGGTATTTATAATTTTGTTAATGCTTTAACCTCTATAGGATCAAATACAACATTGTGGCATCATAGGCTCAAGCACATGAGTGAGAAGGGGATGCAAATTCTTCACTCAAGAAATTTTTTACTAGGTTTGAAGCATGTTGATTTGGAATTCTATGAGAATCGTGTTTATGGAAAAAAAAAGAGAGTCGTATTTCTCAATGTTGGGAAAGAAAAGAAGAAAAAAAAATAGAGCTTGTGCATACATATGTATGGGGACCTGATCAGGCGTCATTTCTCGGTGGCTCTTGCTATTATGTTACTTTTATTGATGATGCAACTAGGAAAACCTGGATTTATTGTATTTGAAATAAATCTGATGTATTTGATACTTTCAAGAAATGGAAAGCTTTGGTTGAGAATAAGACAAGAAAAATGTTGAAGTGTCTTAGATTAGACAATGGAGGTGAATATTGCAGCAAGTATTTTGATAATTACTATTCAGAATATGGAATTCACAGAGAGAAGACAGTTCCAAGAACACCACAAGAAAATGGTGTGTCAGAAAGGATGAACAGGACAATCATGGAGCATGCAAGGTGCATGAGATTGCATGCAGGATTGCCTTTACAATTTTGGGAAGATGTTGTAGATATTCTTGTTTATCTAATAAATAGAGGGCCTTCAAGTTCCTTGGATGGTGGTATTCTAGTGGAGGCATGTATAGGTAAAAAGGTAAACTACTCATTTTTAAATACTTTCAGTTGTGAAGCCTTTGTCCACATTAATAAAGAAAATAGAACAAAGCTTGAGGAAAAATCAAAGAAATGTACATATATTGGATATGGTGTTAATGATTTTGGTTATCACTTTTATGATTATGAAAATCACAAAATCATTAGGAGCAGAGATGTCATATTCAATGAAAATGTTTTGTATAAGGATTAGATGCAGGAAAAGAAACATGAAAACGAAAACAGAGAATACACAGTGCTTGATGAGATCACATAAAAAGTAAAGGTTCCTAAAAATCATAATGGTCAACAGCCAAAAAAACCACAACAACAACCAATAGCTCAAACACTTGAAAGTGGTGTTAGAAGATCTACCAAGATAAGTAGACCCCCTGAACAATACTCTCCTTCATTATATTATGTATTGTTGACTGATTCTAGTGAACATAATGTTATGAAGAAGCAATTCAGGTAGAAACTAGGAAGAAGTGGGAGCTAGCCATGAAAGAAGAGATGGACTCCTTGGTACATAACTAGACTTGGGACTTAGTCAAGTTGTCTGCAAGTAAAACAACATTGTAGAATAAATGGGCTTATAGTTTGAAGGAAGAATATGGAGGTAGGAAAAGGTATAAAGCTAGAATCGTGGTGAAGGGGTTTGCACAAAAAAAAGGTATAGACTTTGATGAAATATTTTCTCATGTTGTTAAAATGACTTCAATCAGAACTATTTTAAGTCTAGTAGCAATACAAGAGTCACATATTGAGCAATTAGATGTAAATATGACCTTTCTCCATGGGGATTTGGAGGAAGAGATCAATATGTTGCAACCACAAGGATATGAGGTCAAAGGGAAGGAGAAACTAGTGTGCAAGTTGAAGAATAGATTGTATGGATTAAAATAGGCTCCAAGGTGGTGATATCTAAAACTTGACAGGTTTATGTCTAAACAAGGTTACACTAGATGTCACTCTGATCATTGTGTTTATCTCAAAAGGAAAAATTATGGAAGCTATATTATATTGTTAATTTATGTAGATGACATGCTTGTTGCAGGTTCTAACATGCAGGAAATAAATGTGCTCAAAGAAAAATTAGTAAATTCATTTGCAATGAAGGATTTGGGTGATAGAAAACAAATCCTTGTTGTGAGAATAACTATAGATACGAAAAATAAAAAATTAACATTGTCTCACAGTGAGTACATACAAAAGGTGTTGGAAAGATTTAATATATAGAATGAAAAACCAATTACTACACCTTTGGCTAGAAATTTCAAACTAAGGGGATGGGTCCCAAGACTCGAGAAGAGATGGCTTATATGTCTAAAGTTCCATATGCATCAATAGTTGGAACCTTAATGTATGCAATGTCCTGCACAAGGCCTGATATTTCACATGCAGTGGGAGTTGTAAGTAGGCATATGAACAATGCAAGAAAAGAACATTGGATGACAGTGAAGTGGATTTTCACGTATTTGAGAGGTACCAAAAATGAAGAATTATGATTTGGTGTTTCAAACATTACTCTACAAGGACATGTAAATGCAGATATGGCAGGTGATAGAGATAACAAGAGGAGCACCATAAGATATGTGTAAACCATATGTGGAACAACTACCAGTTGGGTTTCAAAATTGCAGAGTGTTGTTGCACTCTCAATGATAATGTTAGAAAATTATATTTTAGAGAGCAATGGAACACATAAAATATTGTATAAATATAAACACAGAAAACACATAAAACAAGAGAGACATAGATATACACGGTTCACCCAATTTGGGCTACGTACAAGGATAAATAGCCAGTCCTTCCTTTTATATTATCCAAAAAACTGAAGAGATACAACTTACAACAGATTCACTGTAATTCCCTCTTAGCTCTCAAACTCCTCTCTCTTCCTCACTCAAAATACAGATCTACATAGACACAATACAATTCCCTCATATATAGCGAGGGGTTGCCTTCTAGGGCAAAAAACCATAAATTAAACATAACTTCTACGATCAAATCTCTGCATAATGAACAGCCCAGATTGACTACGAAATTACAACATTTTACAAGGAAATTTTACATCTATTTGTAGCTTTGGGGCACTACCCCTGATCCCCCCACCAAGGGGGGGCTCCCAAAGGTCGCAGTTGTCCCCCCTTGGACCCCCCTACAGCGCAAATATTACGAGCGGCGTTGCCGCCCCATTACGAACTGGGGTCCAATGCGGCGATACCTTTGAACAAAGAAGATAATCATGCTCCACACCTAACAGATAGAATCAAAGTATGTTGCTACTATAGAGGCTAGTAAAGAATTTATTTGGTTACAAAGGTTTCTGAATGAATTGGGTAAGAAGCAAGAGATGGGTAGGTTATATAGTGATAACCATAATGCCATTAATCTTGCAAAGAACTCAACATTTCATTCCAAAACTAAACATATACATCTCCAGTACCATTTCATACTGCGAGTGTTGGAATATGGACATTTGAAGCTGGAAAAGATACACACTAGCTATAATCATGTAGATATGTTAAAAAAAGTTGTAACCAGGGAGAAATTGAGATTCTGCTAAGTTTGAATTGGTCTTCAAGTATGATGATGAAGATGTGAAACAACCAAGTCCAAAGTGGAGTCATTGTACAACAAATGAAGTAGCGGTGGAGTTGCTATCATTAGTCTCTAAGTGGGAGATTGTTGGGTGTGGAGCTTGATTATCTTCTTTATTCATAGGTATTACCGCGTTGGACCCCAGTTCGTAACGAAGTGGAAACACCGCCCACCATTTAATCGCCATTAGGGGGCTCCAGTAGGGAGCGACGATGATTTTATGAGTCCCCCCTTAGCAGGGGTTCAGGGGAAACAACCCTGAAGCTAAAAATAGATGTAAAATTGCCTTGTAAAATATTGTAATTTTGTAGTCATTCTGAGCCGCTCATTAGGCAGATGATCTGACTGTAGAAGTTATGGTTAATTTATGGTTTTTTTCCCTATAAGGAAACCCCTTGCTATATATTAGGAATTGTATTGCGACTGGATATATATGTGTATTCTGAGTGAGAAAGAGAGAGGAGATTCTGTGAGAGCAAAGAGGGAATTAAAACAGATCTATTGTAGGTTCTATCTCTTCATTTTGTTGGATAATATAAAAGGAAGGACTAGTTGTTTCTCCGCGGACGTAGCTCAAATTAGGTGAACCATGTATATCTGCGTCTCTCTCTTGTTTTATGCATATTCTGTGTTTGTGTTTCTGCAATATTTTGTGTTCCATTGCTCTGTAATATATAATTTTGCAATATTTTTTCTCTTGTAAGACATAACACTGATGTGGTAGTAGGAGTAGGAAAATGGCTTGCAAAATCATTTCAGCCCATGTAACCTTCCATTCCCCCCGAAATAAAAATGCATGGTAGTTCCTTGCCAAGTCCTCTGCAAATTCAATCAACAAAGATTCTTTTCATTCTCCTTTGCTTAATTTATTTAAGAATGCCATTAGCTTGTGCAACATTCCTAAAATTCTGAGGTGAAATTTCAACATGGGTTTGCATCTCTACCATGTATTCTTTCCAAGTAGAATTTTAAATGGTAACCCCTCAAGATAAAACCTTTAGGTAAATTCCACATATAGCCTTGACATGTCATCCTTCAATAGGTTTCCCATATATCGAAAAAATGTCCAAGTCTTTTAGCATGTTGTTAGAACAAAATTACAACCCAACGCGCAACACTTTGTCAATGTTTTGCAAAAAGGTGGCGATATATTAAGCTAAAACTATGAAGAATCAAATGGAAATTATTTTTGAATCCAAGAAAGTAGCTTTGCCATGGCTAAAGAATCACTTTTTCCTCATATGCATATGCACGTAGAATCGAGGTTCTCCCTTCTTGGCCCAAAATAGGTGAAAATGGGACAAGATCAGAGCCCCCAATGCCCCAATATGTCTTTATTTTGAGTTTAACACCACTACATGCATCACCAAATTCATGATTTTTTTAATGCAGCATACACTAGATCAACGATTTTTTTCATAGTGAGAAATTCTTTTAAAATTTACTTTTCAATTAATTAGTGGTTCATGCAACACCCACATCAGTTAGTGTCTCCACAACAAAGGTAACAGTACAAGAGTAGGCTATCATGTTTTCTTTAACTATCCAAGATGACATGGATGGGGATGTGCAGTGGTAGGAAGTTGAAGCTCATCAACAAGTTGTCAAGAAGTCATATTTTTCTTTTTGTGACTTCCATTATTGGTAATAAACATAAATATCTTATTCTTAATTTGGTAGTTGTTTATTAAGAGAGATTAGTGGAGTAATCCTTGTCTATAATAACTATATTTGGATTTGTAGATTTAGGGTTAGTGGCATCGTCCTCGTCGCCTTTTTCTTGTTGTTGTAAAAGTAGATATTTAACCATCTTTGCTTGCAACTTGTAACACTCATCATCAAAGTATCCGAACCTTCTATGATATAAAAATTATTTCCTTTGTCCATTACCTTGAGAAGATGATGAACCTTTGGTATTTCCATTATTTCCCTACATGCAACCAAAAGGTTGATATTAATAAAAACAAGAAGAATTTGACTGTGGATTAAAATTTTTCTTCTATATTTATTGTTTATAGGAATCTACCTTCAACACAAAATGGAAAGTTTCAAATCTTTCTTGAGTGAAGTGATGTTAAGAAACTCTAACACCAATGAATCCATTAGCTGATAAACTTAAGATAGAGGGTTTCTTCATTGTCCTTCACCTCGATCTTAATAAATAATTTATTGAAATTGTCAATGCATTATTGAATAGTCTGCCTAGTAATCTGGAAAATGTGAAACCAATGTGTTGATGTTTCCAGTCTCTAGCCAAGAAGATAAAACCACATTTGTATTACAGATTGAAATATGTCCATGATGTGATGGTTGGTTGATTGGAGGCAACCAACGTTCAAGTGTGGGAGTGTCATCGCCAAGTGCGTTCTTCGTGCTCCATATGCACTTCATAAATCATGAGCTTTTGATCATTAGTTATATTATTTTGGGTCTTTAAGTAGGCATCAAATTTCCAAACCCAAACATCTAATTTTTCTCAATTGATAACAATTGTCAAAAAATGAGTTTGAGATTTTGGTGTCCAACTAAAAAGTAGGTTGACTAAATGGAACAGAGACTTGGAGGAATGTGTTCCCAAAATCCATTCTCATTATTGTTGTTGCTAATGACCTTTCATCAACCTATGAAACATAGAAAAAATTTATTGGGTCAACCTACTCTAGAACTTATTTTGTCCTTGAGTCAAGAGAGATTGAAATTCATTATATTGTTATTGTTGGTGATTGATTTCTCTTGTGTCATTAGTATGATAATGTATGTTAGTTGTGAAAGGTCATGAGTAACTGTTGGAAATAATATTGAGAGGGGGGGTGAATCAATATTATCAAAATAATAACTTTTTCTTTTCATACTCAAATTTATATACACTACTTCAATTAAGGTAACTCACGTGTACATGCAACTATCTTTAAAGCAACCAACGTATATCCAACAAACTTATGATTCAGTTAATTCAACATATGTTAATATTTCATCAATACTGTATTGACCATATAAATAGTAACCATGTGTAGTAATAACATAATAAACCATCACAGATAAGAAACACACATGAACACCAAGATTTAAGCTCAAAACCCAAAGCGAGACAAAAACAACCTACAATTGTCTTCTATTAATATAAGGAAAACATATTTACAATATTGTATTGGTGCATACTCATACCAGTATGCAGGCACACACCTGTAGAAGGCTACAACCTTCTCTCGTTCTCCAGCTTCTACTGGAAGGGAGCTACAACCCCCTAGATCTTGTACTAGCTAATCCATTTACTAGAACGTAGGCGCCAACGTACAAAAGGCTTCAACCTTCACGCGTTTTCCAATTGCTACAGGAAGGGAGCTCCAACCCCCTGGATCTTGTAATAGCCGATCCATTTACTAGTACGTAAGCGTCGACCTACAGAAAGCTCCAACCTTCACACGTTTTCCAGCTGCTACTAGAAGGGAGCTCCAACCCATTGGATCTAGAACTGCCTGATATCTTTATCGATACATAGGCGCCGAAATACAAAAGGCTATGACCTTCTCGATTCCTCCGGGGACCACGTTTCATAAATTTTCAGACTGGATACTCCTGGATCACAACACCACAATATAAAGTCCTTGTTTCATCAAATTTTCATACTGGACCCATCAGTAACATTAAAGCTCAAAATCAATCACCACTACAATACAACCATCAAATACATCTGCATCAACCAATCACTAAAACTCAATAATCTATCTCTTAATCAACCACAACTAAATCAATCACTCACTAAAAAACACATCATCACTAAAGCAAATCATAATCAATCAATCTGAACATTCAAAACACTATCACCAGAACACAGTCACCAGAACACAAAGCAGAACCCAGAACTTTGCATCAACAACCAGAACCAACTGCAACTTCAAACATCATATTTCATAATGTATACGCTACTTCGATGTGCCGAACCAGCGTGTATATGCGCTTTTACCAAAGTGAACCAACGTACAGATCTGCAAATACTAACTTAAAACATCACAACTATTCCAGACTTCAGTCATACCCAGATCAGAACATTTACAATGTAAATCATGCGTTAGTATTCAAATCTAGACTATCCATGATCAGACCACATAATGATAATTCATTTCAGGTCTTATGATCCTGATCCATCATTAGATCTCATCCCTCATCAACCACTAAGGTTCATCCTTAGTTCAGATCAGGCAAGGCACCAGAAACCCAAAACATGCATCTTTGTTGTTGATCTCACTTTTCATAAGATATCATTACTTGCACACCTATCCCTTTGATCTTCTCCTCCTTATATAGTTTTAGGCCTTTTTAAATTTCTCGGACCAAAACCACTTAGGACCAATACCTCAGACCAAATACCTCAGACCAATACCTTGGACCAAAACCTTGATTTTCCATCTTGTACGCAATTTTCCTCTTGTGAAAGTGCGTGTGTACGTATACACTCTTTTTGTTCTATGGAACCATTTGTACACGCTACTTAGACAAAATGAACCAGCGGATACCTCTTTTTCTTCAATCTCTGGAGTCTAATCTCTAATCCTTTGCTGTTAACATGTTGCACTATGAACTGTCATATATGTGAGTTGCCATCAAGGACAACACTTGTATCATAATTCCAACAATATCCCCCTTTGGACTTTATGGAAACCACAACAACAAGATACTCTTCCCCTTTAACATCAAGGGCAAAGTGCGGACCAAGATATTCTCCCTCTTTGATATTCATTATGCTGTCCATGCTCCCCCTAAGTACATGTGGAGTCTATGAAGATATTTTTCAAAATAATAAAATGACTCTATAACTCAACTAAGTGAGTATGACATCCCTAATACGAATGACTCATACATACATCAATCACCCAACCAAGTTGGGATACACCAGATTTGACTCATCCACCCAACCATGTGGGGATATACTAAATGTTATACATGATTGAAATATCAATTATTACATCATCCTTCCCATGCATAGTGGGGTTACAAATTAGGTCTTTTCATGACCTTTACATCAAATGATATGCATTACATTTATAACAAGGACCAAAAATCTAAACAAGACCATGATAGTCATCAGCAACTATCATACACCATATATGATCTGCACCATCAACATTTGTGAGAAACATCAAGATCAACTGCTTGTATATGTCCATTATCAAAAGAGTCACCTGAATCAAACAACTATGTGGATCAAGCAACATAATTATCGTCATGTACCAAGGTCTTCTAATATAATGCCAATAATGCATTATTAGAAACATATGCTCCCCCTGAACCTATGCCAACTGTTCACTATCAGATCTGATCAGTGCATTTGTTAGTAAGAATCATCAAGGCATCATGATCAACCAATTATGCATTAACTTATTAACAACTTATGAGGGCCAAGAGCAATTCTACATATTATCAACAGACTGTAATTATCATCAACCAGAACTAAACAGATATTTGATAATTGACTGAACCATATCAGACCCCATTTTTTTAGTCTATCCAACTACTTTTTCCTCAAACCAACATATAGGCGACTATGCAGCTTCGAACTCACGTATATACGCGACTTGTCTTCATGATAACTGCATATGAGATTTAGAACACTGAATTTTCACACTTTCAGCTCCCCCTGAGTCTGTTATGTCTTTATACTATGCTATGCCACATCTTTTCACTGTACTTCCTTCTTCTTCAATATCTGCGAGTGTGATGATGGTTTCTCCTTTTGGTATGGTGGCCAAAATTTTCTCCTGCATTCCTTATCTATATGTCCTAACTTGCTACATGCATAACATCTTATATGTTTCATATTCTTTCTATAGCAGTCAATGGCTTTGTGACTAAACATATTGCAAGAAAAAAAATATCCCTTAAAGTACTTAGAAGCTGATGATCTCTCTATGTGACGGTCTTGAACATTTCTACTTCTGCATCTCCTTGCAAATGTCCAAAATTATGACATATAAAACATTCAACATTATTCATTGGAGGAAATAACTGACTATCACTTCCACAGTTAGGAGTAAAAGATTTTATTTGAAGACTTTCTTTCCTTGGGCCAAATACCTCAAACAAAATACCTCGGACCAATACGTTGGATGAAAACCTTGATTTTCTATCCTGTATGCATTTTTCCTCTTGTGAAAGTGTGTGTGTACATATACTCTCTTTTTTTTCTATGGACCTGTGTGTACACGCTACTTAGACCAAATGAACCAGCATATACCTCTCTTTCTTCAATCTCTGGAGTCTGATTTGTAATCCTTTGTTGTTAACCTGTTGCACTATGAACTGTCATCTATGTGAGTTGCCATCAAGGACAACACCTTTATCACAATGCCAACAATATCCCCCTTTGGACTTGATGCCAACCACAAAACCAGGATACTCTCCCCCTTTGACATCAAGGGAAAAAGGGCGGACCAAGATATTCTTCCTCTTTGATATTCATTATACTGTCCATGCTCCCCCTGAGTACATGAAGAGTCTGCAAAGATATTTTTCAAAATAATAACATGACTCTATAACTCAACTAAGTGAGTATGACATCCCTAAGACCAATGACTCGTACATACATCAATCACCCAACCAAGTGGGGATATACCAAATGTTTATACATGACTGTAATAACAATTATTCTGTCATTCTTCCCATGCATAGTGGGGTTACAAATTAGGTCTTTTCATGACCTTTACATCCAATTATATACATGACATTTATAACAAGGACCAACAATCTAAACAATAACATGATAGTCATCAGCAACTATCATACACCATATATGATCTGCACCATCATCATCTGTTAGCAGCATCATGATCAACAACTTGTATATGTCCATCATCAAAAGAGTAACCTGAATCAAACAACTATGTGGATCAAGCAATATAATTATCGTCATGTACCGAGGTATTATAATATAATGCTAACAATGCATTATTAGAAACATATGCTCCCCCTGAACCTGTGCCAACTGTTCACTATTAGATCTGATCATTGCATTTGTTAGTAAGAATCATCCAGGCATCATCATCAACCAATTACTCATCAAATTATTAACAACTTATGAGGGCCAAGAGCACTTATACATATTATCAGTAGACTGTAATCATCATCAATCAGGATAGAACATGTATTTGATAATTGACTGAACCATATCAGACTCCCTTTTCTGAGTCTATCCCACTGCTTTTTCCTCAAACCAACATATACACGACTGTGCAGCTTCGAACTTGCTTATATACAAAGTTTGTCTTCATAATAACTGTGTATGAGATTTAGAACACTGAAGATTCACACTTTTAGCTCCCCCTGAGTCTGTTATTTCTGTATACTGTGTTATGCCACATCTTTTGACTGTAGTTCCTTCTTCTTCCATATCTTCGAGTTTGATGATGGTTTCTCCTTTTGGTATGGTGGCCGAAATTTGCTCCTACATTCCTTTGCTATATGTCCTAACTTGCTACATTCATAACATCTTACATGTTTCATATTCCTTCTATAGCAGTCAATGGCTTTGTGACCAAACATATTGCAAGAAAAAAATATCCCTTAAAGTACCTGGAAGATGATAATCTTTCTGTGTGATGGTCTTGAACCATTCTACTTCGGTGTCTTGCTGCAAAATGTCCAAAATTATGACATATAAAACATTCAACATTATTCATCGAAGGAAATAACCAACTATCACTTCCATAGTTAGCAGTAAAATATTTTCTTTAAAGACTTTCCTTAGTTGTCGATGGGGTTGACTTCTCATCTCCTTGTTGAGCATTTCATATTTTGCATTAGAGTTCCTTGCCTCATCTTGAGAGCTATATTCACCTTCAACACGTTCATGGAAACCAAGACCAATTTTGATGGTAGGAGACCTTCGACTACTAAGAATCCTATCCAAAATATTAGTACTATCTTCGAATCGTAACAATTTATAATTTTCTTCTAATTTACCTTTTAAGATATTTACCTCAACCTGATATTGTTCTTCCTTTTCAAGATATTGCTTCTTCATGATTTCTTTAGCCTTTCTTCCTTCTTCCACTTGTTGCCTTAATTTGGGAATCTCATTTTCTTGTTATTCATTTGCTTGAGGTAGTTCTTCATTTTGCTTATTTGATTTTAGAGAGAGGATCTTAGATTCAAGACTTTCATAGTAACTGGATCTATATTTAAGTCTCTTGATTGTTGTACTCTTTTCATTTACTTCATTTCTTAATGATGTCACTTTATCCTGCAGCTTTTGACATTGATCTTCCTTTTCATTGTATTGCTTCCTTACTTTGTTTCCTTCCTATAACTGAGCTTTTAATTTGGTAACTTATTCTCTGAAGGCACACTCCCTTTTGTTAGATAGATCTTGTTGATCTTTGATTTTACCTACGAGTATTTTAACTTCTTCCTCTATGTTTCTTTCACGATCACTTTCAATATCTTCAACATTGCTTGAACAAGGAAATGTATCACTAGAATACAAAAAATTTGTACCTAATACTTATTTTTCTTGCTCATCTTCAATCTGAGGTGATTTTGAATCTGAATACTTGCTTCCTCCTAACAGATAATTGTCTCCCCTACTGTCACTATTCCTTTGAGATGTCTTCTTCTTTTGAGGCACTTTCTTCTTTAGCTTCTTTCCCATTCTTTCTACGGATCTCCTTCAAGCGATTAAGCTTCTTCCAAAGGACCTGCTCTGATACCAATTGTTGGAAATAATACTGAGATGGGGGCTAAATCAGTATTATCAATTCAATAACTTTTTCTTTTCATACTCAAATTTATATACGCTACTTCATTGAAGATATCTCATGTGTACACACAATTGTCTTTAAAGAAACCAACGTATATCCATCAAACTTATGATTAAATTAATTGATCATGTGTTATTCTTTCATCAGTACTTTATTGACCATATAAATAGTAACCATGTGTAGTAATGACAGAATAAACCGTCACACATAAGAAGCACACATGAACACCAGGATTTAAGGTGGAAACCCAATGCGAGACAAAAACCACCTGCTGCTGTCTTCTTTTAATATAAGGCAAACCTATTTAAAATCTTGTACTGGTGCAGACTCATACCAGTATGCAGGAACCTACCTGTAGAAGGCTACAACCTTCTCTCATTCTCCAGCTTCTACTGGAAGGGAGCTACAACCCCCTAGCTCTTGTACTATCTAATCCATTTACTAGCATGTAGGCGCCAACCTACAGAAGGCTCCAATCTTCACTCGTTTTCCTACTGCTACTGGAATGGAGCTCCAACCCCCTGGCTTTTGTAATAGCTGATCCATTTACTAGTACGTATGCACCGACCTATAAAAGGCTCCAACCTTCACACATTTTCCAGCTGCTAGTAGAAGGGAGATCCAACCCCCTGGCTCTTGTACTGGCCGATATGTTTACAGGTATGTAGGCGACGACCTATAGAAGGCTATGACCTTCTTGATTCCTCCAGGGACCACGTTTCATAAATTTTCAGACTGGATACTCCTGGATCACAACACCACAATTTGAAGGCCTCATTTCATCAAATTTTCATACTGGACCCATCAGTAACATTGAAGCTCAAAATCAATCACCACTACAATACAACCATTAAATACATCTGCATCAACCAATCACTGAAACTCAATCATTAATCTCTGAATCAACCACAACTAAATCAATCAATCACTGAAAAACCCATCATCACTAAAGCAAATCACAATCAATCAATCTGAACATTCAAAACACTGTCACTAGAACACAGTCACCAGAACAAAAAGTATAACCCAGAACTCTGCATCAACAACTAGAACCAACTGCAACTTCAATCATCATATTTCATAATGTATATGCTACTTCAATGTGCCTAACTAGCATGTATACACGCTTTTACCAAATCGAACCAACGTACAGATCTGCAAATACTAACTTAAAACATCATAAGTATTCCAGACTTCAGTCATACCTAGATCAAAACATTTACAGTGTAAATCATGCGTTAGTATTCATAACTAGACTATCCATGACCAAACCACATAATGACAATTCATTTCAGGTCTTATGATCCTAATCCATCATTAGATCTCATCCCTCATCAACCAATAATATTCATCCTTAGTTCAGATCAAGCGAGGCACCAGAAACCCACAATATGCATATTTGCTTTTGATCTCACTCTTCCTAGGATATTCATTACTTGCACACCTATCCCTTTAACCTCCTCCTCCTTATATAGTTTAAGGCCTTTCTCAATACCTCGGACCAAAACCACTTAGGACCAATACCTTAGACCAAATACCTTAGACCAATACCTCGAACCAAATACCTTGGACCAAAACCTTGATTTTCCATCCTATACGCACTTTTCCTCTTGTGAAAGTGCATGTGTATGTATACGCTCTTTTTTTATTTGGACCTACGTGCACACACTACCTAGACAAAATGAACCAGTGTATACCTCTCTTTCTTCAATCTCTGGAGTATGATCTGTAATCCTTTGTTGTTAACTTGTTGCACTATGAACTGTCATATATGTGAGTTGCCATAAAGGACAACACCTGTATCATAATGCCAACAATATCCCCTTTTGGACTTGATGGCAACCACAACACCAAGATACTCTCCCCCTTTGACATCAAGGGAAAAGGGAGGACCAAGATATTCTCCCTCTTTGATATTAATTATGTTGTCCACGCTCCCCGTGAGTACATGCAGAGTCTGCAAAGATATTTTTCAAAATAATAACATGACTCTATAACTCAACTAAGTGAGTATGACATCCATAAGACCAATGACTCATACATACATCAATCACGCAACCAAGTAGGGATACACTAGATTTGACTCATCCACCCAACCAAGTGGGGATATACCAAATGTTTATACATGACTGAAATAGCAATTATTACATCATCCTTCCATGCATAATGGGGTTACAAATTAGGTCTTTTCATGAAATTTACATCAAATGATATACATGACATTTATAACAAGGACAAATAATCTAAACAAGACCATCATAGTCATCAACAACTATCATACACCATATGTGATCTGCACCATCAGTATTTGTCAGCAGCATCAAGATCAACAGCTTGTATATGTCCATCATCAAAAGAGTCACCTGAAACAAATAACTATGTGGATAAAGCAATATAATTATCATCACGTACCAAGGTCTTCTAATATAATGCCGACAATGCATTATTAGAAACACATGCTCCCCCTGAACTTGTGCCAATTGTTCACTATTAGATCTGATCATTGCATTTGTTAGTAAGAATCATCAAGGCATCATGATCAACCAGTTATTCATCAACTTATTAACAACTTATGAGGGCCAAGAGCACTTCTACATATTATCAATAGATTATAATCATCATCAATCAGAACAAAAAGGGTATTTGATAATTGACTGAACCATATCAGACCCCTTTTTTTGAGTCTATCCCACTGTTTTTTCCTCAAACCAACATATACGGGATTGTGTAGCTTCGAACTCACATATATACGCGACTTGTCTTCATGATAACTGCGTATGAGATTTAGAACACTAAAGTTTCACACTTTTAGCTCCCCCTGAGTCTATTATGTCTATATAGTGTGTTACTCCACATCTTTTGACTGTACTTCCTTATTCTTCGATATCTTCGAGTGTGATGATGTTTTCTCCTTTTGGTATGGTGGCCGAAATTTGCTCCTACATTCCTTTGCTATATGTCCGAACTTGTTACATGCATAACATCTTACATGTTTCATATTCCTTCTATAGCAATCAATGGCTTTGTGACCAAACATATTGCAAGAAAAAAAATATCCCTTAAAGTACCTAGAAGCTGATGATCTTTCTGTGTGTGACGGTCTTGAACCATTCTACTTCTGCATCTCGCTGCAACATGTCCAAAATTATGACATATAAAACATTCAACATTATTCATCAGAGGAAATAACGACTATCACTTCCATAGTTAGGAGTAAAATATTTTCTTTGAAGACTTTCTTTCCTTGGTTGTTGATGGGGTTGACTTCTCATCTCCTTGTTGAGCATTTCAGATTTTGCATTAGAGTTCCTTGCCTCATCTTGAGAGCTAGATTCACCTTCAACAGATTCATGAAAACCAATACCAATTTTGATGGGAGAGACCTTTGACTACTAAGAATATTATCCAAAATCTTAGTACTATCATGGAATCGTAACAATTTATCATTTTCTTCTAATTACCTTTTAAGATATTTACCTCAACTTGATATTGTTCTTCCTTTTCAAGATATTTCTTCTTCATGATTTCTTCGGCCTTTCTTCCTTCTTCCACTTGTTGCCTAAATTTGAGAATCTCATTTTCTTGTTCTTCATCTGCTTGAGGTAGTTCTTCATTCTTCTTATTTGATTTAGAGATAGGATCTTAGCTTCAACACTTTCATTGTAACTAGATCTATCTTTAAGTCTCTTAATTGTTGTACTCTGTTCAATTACTTCATTTCTTAATGATGTCACTTCATCCTGCAGCTTTTGACATTGATCTTCCTTTTCCTTGTACTTCTTCCTTACTTTGTTTCCTTCCTCCAACTGAGCTTTTAATCTGGTAACTTCTTCTCTAAAGGCACACTCCCTTTTGTTAAATAGATCTTGTTGATCTCTAATTTTATCTGCGATTATTTTAACTTCTGCCTCTATGTTTCTTTCACGATCACTTTCAATATCTTCAACATTTCTTGAACAGAGAAAAGTATCACTAGAAGACCAAAAATTTGTACCTGATACTTCTTTTGCTTGTTCATCTTCAATCTAAGGTGATTCTGAATTTGAATACTTACTTCCACCTAATGACCAATTGTCTCTCCTGTTGTCACTGTTCCTTTGAGATGTCTTCTTCTTCTGAGGCACTTTCTTCTTTAGCTTCTTTCCCATTGTTTCTACGGATCTCCTTCAAGTGATCAAGCTTCTGCCAAAGGACCTGCTCTGATACCAATTGTTGGAAATAATACTGAGAGGGGGGGGGGGGTGAATCAATATTATCAAATCAATAACTTTTCTTTTCATACTCAAATTTATATACGCTACTTCAATGAAGGTAAATCATGTGTACACACAGCTGTCTTTAAAGCAACCAACGTAATCCAATAAATTTATGATTAATTTAATTCATCATATGTTAATCTTTCATCAGTGCATCAGTACTTTATTAACCATATAAATAGTAACCATGTGCAGTAATAACATAATAAACCATCACACGTAAGAAACACACATGAACACTATGATTTAAGGTGGAAACCAATGCAAGACAAAAACCACTTGTTGTTGTCTTCTTTTAATATAAGAAAAAATTGTTTGCAATCTTGTATTGATGCAGACTCATACCAATACACAGGCACCCACCTGCAGAAGCCTACAACCTTCTCTCATTCTCCTCCTACTTCTATTGGAAGGGAGATACAACCCCTAGCTCTTGTATGAGCCTATCTATTTACTAGCACCTAAGCACCGGCCTACAGAAGGCTCCAACCTTCACTCATTTTCCAGCTGCTACTGGAAGGGAGCTTCAAACCCCTAGCTCTTGTACTAGCCGATCCATTTACTAGTACGTAGGCGTCGGCCTACAGAAGGCTCCAACCTTCACTCATTTTTCAGCAGATATTGGAAGGGAGCTCCAACCCCCTCGCTCTTTTACTGGCCGATATGTTTACCAGTACGTGGGCGCCAAACTACAGAAGGCTACAGGGACCACGTTTCATAAATTTTCAGATTGGATACTCCTGGATCACAACACCTCAATATGAAGGCCTCGTTTCTTTAAATTTTCATATTGGACCCATAAGTAACATTGAAGCTAAAAATCAATCACCACTGCAATAAAACCATAAAATACATCTACATCAACCAATCACTGAAACTAAATCATCAATATCTAAATCAACCAAAATTGAATCAATCAATCACTGAAAAACCGATCATCACTGAAACAAATCACAATTAATCAATCTGAACATTTAGAACGCTGTCACTAGAACACAGTCACCACAACAAAAAGCAGAACTTGTAACTCTGCATCAACAACCAGAACCAACTGCAACTTCAAACATCATATTTCATAATGTATACGCTACTTCGATGTGCTAAACCAGCGTGTATGCATGCTTTTACCAAATCGAACCAACGTACAGATCTCCAAATGCTAACTTAAAACATCATAACTATTCCAGACTTTAGTCATACCCAAATCAAAACATTTACAGTGTAAATCATGCATTAATATTCAGATCTAAACTATCCATGATCAGACCAGGTAATGATAATTCATTTCAGGTCTTATGATCCTAATCCATCATTAGATCTCATCCTTCATCAACCACTAAGGTTCATCCTTAGTTCAGATCAAGCAAGGCACCAGAAACCCATAACAAGAATATTTTATTTTGATCTCACTCTTCATAATATATTCATTACTTGCACACCTATCCCTTTGATCTTCTCCTCCTTATATGTTTTTAGGCCTTTCTCAATACCTCTAACCAAAACCACTCAAGACCAATACCTAGGACCAAATACCTCAGACCAATACATTGGACCAAAACCTTGGTTTTCCATCCTATACACGCTTTTCCTCTTATGAAGGTGCATGTGTACGTATATGCTCTTTTTATTCTGTGGACCTACTTGTACATGCTACTTAGATAAAATGAACCAGCGTATACCTTTCTTTCTTCAACCTCTGGAGTTTGATCTGTAATGCTTTTCTGTTAACCTATTGCACTATGAGCTGTCATTTATGTGAGTTTCCATCAAGGACAACACCTGTATCATAATGGAAACAATAACATGAACATACAAATGTTTGTCAAATTCTGTCTTGAATTCTGCTCAAATAAATTATGCAACTATAAATAAAATTCCACTGAACTATAACAAAAATTTACAGTTCCAAATCACTTGAGAATATTGCAAATTAAATTTGGAAATTCCAAATGAGGATTAAGATGAAACACTAGAGAAAATAGAGATGGTATTCGAAAGTGAACTATGGATGGAAAATCCAAGGTAGATCCAAAGCTTCCAAACTTTGAAATCCCTAATCACAGTTTCATGGGTTAGCTTTATCGGGTTCTCTCTCTCTTAATATTTCTTTCACTTTATATCGGTGCCAATTTTGGAAAGCTCAGGCTAGTTAATTTCCAATATAATAAGAAATATTGGATTCTGACTTGTATAGATAAAGTTATTCTTGCCAGAATGGAAGTTTGCTTTTTCCCTATACATGGGACATGGTTTTCAATTTTTTAATTAGACTATTATATCTATGAAAATTAGATCAAAAGTATTGCATATTATATATTACGAAATATCTTGAAATCTTCCTTCAAAGAAACAAGTCTCACTTCAATCCAAGAATTTTGAGAGTTATACCTATGGGAAAGTACGATACTACCCAAAGGGAATAGTCTTAAACCTATACCTTTGATACCATTTGATATATGCTCACAACTGAAATGTGCAAAACAATGTACACAAGAAAACATGTCCGCAAGATCACAACAGTATATGCTGCCTATATAAATTAAATATCCTATGTTGTATCATAAATTGATATAATTTAAGTACGATGTATAAATTTTTTAAATAAATTTAATCCATACAGGGAAAACTTGGATGAGAATAAAAACCAAAACAAAATGAACTAAAAGAGGAAAATCTAGAAAGGGAAAAGTAAAACGGATATACTTCAATGTTTTTTTCCATTTTTTTTTAAACTAATATTATGAGTTCTCTTTAATACATAACTAAATCCAAACATAGATTAGCATCCATTGAAGCAATCAAATGCAATCAATATATATTTTGTTTGTAAAACTAAAATATATTATGAATTCAAATATGATTTTCCCTTATTTGACAAATACACTTTTTAATCCACAGGCCTATGCCAATAGCTCATTCCAATTGCCATCATCTATAATATTGACATGAAAAACATTCATCTTTTGAAGTTGGAAAACCTTGTAAGAGGTTCTCATGTAGCAATCTTGAAATGGAATTTGGTTGTATAGGAAATTAACCACATAATTGAATGTTCCCAAATGCAATTATCATCTTATCACTATGATATCATAAATGTTTCATATCTTGTTTCCCTGTATTATTTAATTAATATCTTAGAGGCATCACTCTTGTTCCTTCATCATCCTATACCATGATGTTGAAAATTCATAAGCAGCCAGTGCAGACCTCCTAAGCCACATTGAGAATATGGATGCCTAATAGCCATAGAATTATATCCGTGCCAAGCTTTGCCAGCTCAAAATCAAAAGGCCTAGAGAATCTTTCCAGTCTTACATGTATTTTTTGCATTTTGGGGCATGAGATGTCTTTAATCCTAGTAATTTAATGGGATCCAATTTTTTCTTTTCTTGCAACCCAATAAAATGAAAAAAGCGTCATTATTTGTTGTAGAAGTGACTGGATTCTAGAACATAGAACTAAATGCCACTAGGGGAAATTAGTAAGGCCTTGAATCAATTGCATTTTCTAGTAAGATTGCATGTGAAAATGAAAAAAATAAAATCAATACATGGATTTTAAAAGCCAAGCCATTTGGCACCAGTATTAGAAAGGGGAGATCGGTTTGCCACATTTGACTTTTTGGGCCATAATGCTCCTCTTGCTGCTGTGAAGTTCAACAATTTTATGTTTTGCAAACATCAACTCAATTGGTCAGGGTTAGTGTGCCATGAACAAGTTGACAATAATGGATGTTCTAATGGTGTAGTGAAGTTGGTTTCAAGGATTCATAACAAATTTTTTTCTGACCTATGTCATAAGAGTGAAGAAATTAAAGAAGTTCAAAGCTCAATTTTACAGGTCTGTTATGGTGTCCACCACTTCTGCTTCATTATACATTTGTAGTAATATTAGCTCTAGTTTTTTCTATAGTACCATAATATCTTGCAATTCATATTTTCTATGGCACATGAAACATTCTCTCTGATGTAACTATGTATGAGTTTCTTTGTCACAACAATCAATAAAAGGTTGCATGAAGACATTTCATGAAAAACAATGAAATTGTCACTTTTAATGGCAACTTGTTGACCAACTAATAAAATATCACTTTATGTGCATCAAGAATGGAAAGAAGAAAAAATATATATTAATATTACTAGGGTTGATCGTAAGAGAGTATTAATTCCTATGGTTTGTGGAAAATATTGATGAGTGTTAGGATCAAGTGATATTGGGGCTATATTGATATTTGAAATGGATATTTTTCAGGATGTAAATGAATATGAAAGAAGAAAATCAAGAGGGTACATGAATTAATTTTAGAAATAGTTTTAAAATGTCATTTTCTTGGCATATTTGACATTTTTGGTGGTTATGTGGAGATAACATGTGAAAACAATACTATGGAGTACAACTAGTTAAGGATGGCCTTACTTTTATTTTTTGGACTCATGAAGGAGAGGCAAGGCCAAGATGAAACAAATCAATCATTATTTTAGTAGGAGGTTTACTTCTTCTAGACCCTAAGGATCATGCCATACTCGAGCATGTTACTCACCTACATGTATGGGTAACTATAGAAGAGATTTTTTCTTATATGACATAACTTTTCAACCAACTATCATACATTTATTTATTATATGTTGTCTTTTTTCTTTTCCATTTGTTTTCATAAGATATCTACAGCCTTAGCTTTTTAGCATGTAACTAGTTGGCATGATTATGCCTAAGCTTTTCCTTAAGGTTGAATACTAAGTTCCTAAGGTGTTCTTGTCTATGGTGAAATTTTATTTTCTTTGGTTATACAGGTCATATAGTCACATAGTGGCCACTATCGCCAAACTAAAGAAAACTCATCCAAGTTTCCTACCTTTTTGGGGGGAAATGGCATTGAAATTGCTGATGTTGAGGTATATGTCGTATAAATCCTTTATATTATACTTTTTGAGTGTTCATTGTCTTTCATGTCTTATACTCTAAATTGTATCTTCTTTCATTTTCAGGAAATGAACTCAATATTGATGGTAAGAAGCAGGAATTGAAGAAAGAGGAGAACAATAACACTATAGCGACAAATGCAGAAAGAGAGAGAGAAGAGAAATGATCTAGTGATATCCTTAAAGCTAATATCTTGCATGAAACACACACATACAAACTTATGGTCAAGTATTTAGAGTTGGTGAATTCACCTGCAACACCTTGGCAACACAATGATAATGTTTTGAAGTGATGAAACAATATTTCATGTGTAAATTGTAGCCCAAACAACATTAAGTTGGAAATTCATATTGTAATACTTGACATTTCATATAATATAATTTATGTTGTTGAAATTATTTATAGTTTTGCTTGATATTATTCAGTATTTCAATTACATATGTAGCTTTGTGTTTTCACATTAAATGAACATGCACATTGTATGACATTTTTTTAATTTAGTATATAATCATACTAATTGATTTATGCTGATTAATAATGAACACATAAAATAAATATAAAACTACTGAATCAGTAGTTTATATTGATTAATGATGAATACAAATAAAATGAATATATAACGACTAAATTAGTTATTTATAATGATTATTAATAAAAGTAAATGAAATGAATATAAACTACTAAATCAATCGTTTATATAACAAATACGAAACTACCAAAAAACGATAAAGGATTGCTGTAAATGATAAATTTGAGATTACAAATGAGGACTAAATTTTTCATATATACGATTATTAGTAGCTAATTTATAATGTCTTATAACACAACTAAAATTTAATCATATTTCTTTGGTCATTAATTGGTTTCAAACGATGACTAAAATTTGCATATATATGACTATTAGTAGCTAATTTACAATATCTTATAATGCGACCAACATTTTGGTCATATTTATTTGTTCATTAATTGATTTTCTCGGGTGATCATGTAGTATTATATTTTGTTTTGTATTTGGTCATTAACTGTGGCAATTAATGGCTAAATCAATGACTAAATTAATGACCAAATTCTTAATTAAATACACTACTAGATGATAAAATTGAGATGAAAAATTAATGACTAAGCTAAATACGACAAAAATTTGGTCATGTTATAAGATATTGTAAATTAGCCACTATTAGTCATCGATTGAAAAATAGTCGTTTATATGCAAATTTTAATCATTTTTTTAGTAACTAATTATCCATTTTGTACTCAGTGTTAGGAAATGTGAAAATTCCCACCTTTTCCAAACCCTATGAAGCTTTAACAAAGTGACTATGCATGAACAACAAATTTACCATCAAATATTGCACCAATTTCCATGAAAACAAATAAATACCCCGATTGTCATAGCTCAAAAACAAGAGCTAGTGAAGCAATTCAACAATATTACCCCTGTCAAAAGGAGAGGTAACATAGTATCCAACTTAGGACATGATCACTTCACGAGAGTGAAAAATAACCTCAAAGTATCATCATGTACATGAGATAATAACCTCCTCATCAGTAAACACAAAAATACTCATAAAAGAAAACCAATTACTCAATAAAACTTATTCCTGCTACACTACTATCAAGTAAGCTTAATATTTTCTACCTATTAAGCACGTGGATAATCCAACTACTAAGTAAAGTTAGTGATCCAATGCAACCATTATAACATCTCAAAAACATAATTCCCCTTTCATTTATGCTCATTCATCAAGCAAAATAGGGACGTATCAAAATTTGAGTGGTCATACTCTAGAATCTATAACTATAGATTTAAAGGTGAAATTGGGTTGCTAGAAATGAAATATGTTAGCAAGAGCTTGAAATATTGGACACACTTTGTGTTATGATACAATTCCTTCAAAATGATAAAACATCAATGAATATATGTTTACTCTGAGGGGAAATATCTTTTTACATTGAATCCAATACATAAACATACAATATGATAATTGTAAGACTAACTATATATATATATATATATATATATATATAAGAGACAAAGGATACAATAAGAATGAAATATTCTAACTGGCATATTAATGTAATAAATAAAATAGTAATGAATTTTTATTAGGGCTTTAACATAGCCCCCCTATTTAAAAAAAAAAAGTTTTTCCCTCAAAGTTTTATAACTAACAGGGTTTCTTCGCATATTCTTCCACTTGATTAGGTACTCCATAATAGTTCTATTCTAAAGAGATAGAGAACATTGATATAACTTTTTCTTATTCAATAATCAACTTCTCTTCTTCATCTAATTCTTTAATTTCTATGTACAGTGCCATATATATATAAAACCTTAAGAATGTGAGAAGAAGAAAAATCTAGCTCATACAACACTTGTCGAATCTTACAAATAATCTTGTGGTCCATAAAATTTTGGAGCTAATTTCTAAATTTTCTTTTTCTCGATTATAAATTTCTTATAAGGTCAACCCAGTCTCAAAAATATGGAATCCCCCTCAAAATGCCTTTCACTTTGATATTGATTTACTTGTTGTTTCATCCTATTTTGTCCCATTGGAAGGTTTTCCTTACTAATTTACAAAGTTTCTTTATACTTTTCCATGTGTGACTCTATTTCATGTACTTTTGACTTATCTTGCAAAAAATATGAGATACTAGGAGTTAGATATCCATAAAGGGTCTATGATAGGGATATTTTAGTAGATGTGTGATACACACTATTTATACCAAAGGAAGCCACTTCATCTATTCAGTTTTTTTTTCTGAAGAGTAATATTATAGATATCTCTTTATACATTCCTTATATATTTTTGTTTGACCATCTATTTGTGGATGATATACTAAACCCATAACTAATATTGTTACACTCATATTCCATAATACTTTCCAAAAAATTACCTGTGGATTTTGGATCTTTGTCACTTAATATTACCGTAGGAAGACCATAAAGTATATGAATTTACTCTCCATGATCACTTTTTCTACTTGTGTTATTGTAATGTACTTTGAATTCCAAAAAAATGTGCATAGTTTGTGAGTCTACCAATGACCAAAAAAAATGGCATCCTTACCTTTAGATCTTGGTAACCTTCTAATGAGGGCCATTGATATATCCTCCCATCTTTGATTTTCTATGTGTAATGGCTAAAGTAACTTTGGAGATTAACTCTCTCTATTTATTTGGAAAACTTGACATGCTCTTATAATTTTCTTGACAATATTTATTAATTTCTTCCCCAAAAGAACCTTTTTTTATCCTTTGATATGTTTTAAAGAATCCTATGTGCCCCACCATTAGAGAGTCATGGTATTCCCATGATATTTGTTGATACAACTTTGATTGAGGGAATAAAAATATTCTACCCTGTACCAAATTAATTCTCCCTTCCATTCCCACTGTTCCATAGAGTTCACCCCCTTCCTTTCAAACAATTTATTTTTTTCTTTAGTATTGTTGTCATTTTGTTGTTCAATGCGAGCTTCTTCTAGTTACAACGGAATAGAAAATGTAATAGAATATAGACTTGAGGCTTTTTTTATTCTAGAAATATCATATGATACTACCTTGCTTTCATCTTTTTGTAGATTATTCCAAAATCAAATCCTTTCATTTTTTCTACCCATTTTTGTTGCTCTTTTGATGGCAATCTTTGTGTCATGTTCCTAACTAATAATTTTGTTAAGGGAAATTCTCAATTTTTCAATTTTAGCAAATAATAAATATTTTTTGAAAATAAATTTATGAAAGTGGGTTTTGAGAGATCAATATATTTTTTGAGAGAAAAGCAGGCTAACCTTAGGAGAAAATAAAAATTCAAGTGAAGTTGTGGATGTTACCAAAATGGAAATCAATCCATGGGAAGAATCAATACATGATATCAAAGCATTGTGTGAAAGAAATCGACCCATGGTATGAGAGAGGGATAACAACAATAAAAGGACTGCCAGAACCTCATTTTTATTATTCTATTTGGAATTTCATTTTAGAATTGGAGAGTTTGCTTGAGGTGCTTAGCCAAGTCAACTAATTATGTTTAGCACAAGGAATTTCCAAGTATAAATTCAACCCTCATTTCATAGAACTTCAAGTGTCTCCTTAGTGAGGTAATTTGGGGAGTCTAATTCAAGATTTCCACAGACTCAGTTTTCCACTCATTAGATGCAAAGGCAATTTGAGTTTCTCATTGGGGAATCAACAATTGTGGGTTGGAGTTCTAGTGATTTTGGAGGTGATTTTCCCTATTGATGCTATTGATTTTGTAGAGGATTTGCAGAGTAGATATCAACAATAATTGTAAGCCGCAATATCTATTTTTGGAGTTGTGATAGGGTTTACTAGTTATTCTTTGAGCAAGGGCTGAGAATTAGTGTTGTTTCGAGTATTGGAGTTGATTTTGGCTGGTAGTTTGACCAAGGAATTTTGTTGAGATTTAGAAGAGTTTCCCTTTGTAAAAATTGAACATTCTTGCACCATTTCGATTTCTGTAACTAACTGGAATGACGACAATAACACACGCCAAAAGCTTTAACTTTAACGATCACCTTATATCACAAGAGACTTTTACACACATGGATTTTCTGACTAACATAACCTCTCTTCATTAAAAAGTGTGATGGTCGTCGATTAAAAAGAAAATCCAACAGAAACAATTAGCCAACCCTATAAGCCGTAGACAACAAATATATGAATTAGGAATTAGGAATTTAATACACCCAGACGTTACATTGTAGAGATGATCACACATAGCATGGCATATGATTATTACAGTTTTTGGCAATTTAATACACCCAGACGTTACATTGTAGACATGATCATACATACCATGACATCTGATTAGTACAGTTTCTAGCAGCTCGCCTGACGGATTTATGGCTTATGGCTTATCTCATCGCCGCCACCACCATCGACTTCCCCCTCTCTGATGATGTAGTTAATGACATGCAACCACATGTATTCAATGTCACATCTGTGTGGAGGAGTTCAAACTTAGAAATTGGGCGTGTTCATTTTTTAAATGAAATGAAAATTGAAGAGTTAAACTCAATAGTCATGCACGCAAAAATTTGAAATGAAAACTGTGGAGCGCCTGGTAATCGTTATTTAGATTCAAGCGACAACAGAAAGGGGTCATCTGCTTCGTTCAAGCTGGTTATTATTTGCCACGAGAAAATCCCACCTGGCGTCTATAACACATGTTGTGCATAAACCAGCATGAGTTTTTGTCTATCAGAGGCATGAGGATTTGTTGGTGCTATTGGAACAAGGCAGTTCAATCGGACATACGATTACGACAAGGTGAAGAGATGGGGCCA